>VZZY01024073.1:218998-237498 GCA_013400335.1 Eurystomus gularis | reverse complement strand
AGCTGGGGGTGTCCGGCCTGGGGAGAAGGAGACGCGGGAGAACCTGCTTTACAACGAACTGCCTGAGAGGAGGTTGTAGAGAGGTGGAGCCGCTCTCCTGAGCGACGAGCGGTGGGGTAACAGGAGATGGCCCCAGGCCGCGCCAGGGGAGGTTCAGACCGGACCCCAGGAGGAATGCCTTCCCTGCACGGGCTGTGACGGTGCAGACCCCATCCCTGCAGGGCTGTCCAGGCCGGGGAGCTGTGCCGCTGAGGGACACGGCTCAGCCGTGACCTGGCAGCGCTGGGGGAACGGTTGGACTCGCTGATCTTAAAGATCTTTTCCAATGTAAATGATTCGATAGCGGGTTTGATTTTTTGTTTGTTTGTTTTTAACTCAAAACTGACCCTTGAGGATTTGCTGATTTTCGGGGGTATCAGCGCCTCAGGTGCCTAATGACCCCCAGGGCCACAAGCGAATAAACTTTGTCAGTTAATGCAGTTCTGCGGGGACAAGGCGCTGAGGGTGCGCAGACAACACAGCTACAACTTAACTGAGACAATGGCCTAATTCTCCTTTTCCCTGTGTACCAGCAGGGCTCTGAGCAGAGCTGGGATTGCCCTCTGCCTTATATTTGTAAATCCGTAGAGACGGCAGCCTCTGAGTAACATTAGCAAGCATCAGAGCGCTGAGCTGGATTCGCTTTTTCTTTGCACAAAGAAACAAACACAAAACGTAGTTTGCCATTGGTAGCATTTTGATTGTATTTGATGTTAAGTATCTTGTGTACGTTTCTCTGAGATCTGCCACCCGCCTACTCTCAAGAAGCCGCTGCGGCAGTCTGCGCTTGTGTTGCTTTCTTTCCCTGCGCTGACACAGAATATATCCTTCCTTTAAAAGATCGAAAAGCCTAAACCTATAAAATGTGGAACTTTTGGCGCTACATCTCTGCAGCAAAGATACTTGGCTACAGGAGATTTTGATGGAAACCTTAACATATGGTAAGCGCACGTATTCCCGGAAGATTTTGTCATTTGGTGTCGTCTGTTGAACAGATGTTTCTGTACTTGGCTGGCTCGGGTAGAAGATGCTCTCTGTGCTGCATGCGGTTGGGACTGAGTTGTAAGCTTTGCTGGCTACTGTATTTGTAAACACCACATGAGTCCTGCGTAGAGGTTTAGTTCAGGGCTGTGTCACTTGCATCATCTGTGTGCAGCTGCAAAACCCCGCTAAGGTTCTGCTGCGTCCTCTTCTGAAAAGAGGCTTTCGAATGGCTGCGTGAGTACAAATAAGAGGTTGTGTTCAACCTAAATTTGATGTCTAGATTAAATACCTGTTTTGAATCGTGAAGTTTCAAGTGTTTTTCAGGTCTCTGAATGATTTGTATAATTAGTGTAGGTGAATTGACGATCAAATAAGGGTCAAAAAAGGTTGCTTGTTATTGTTATTATTATCTTGCCAAGGAACCATTGGTCCTATTTTGTTGGAATAGCGAGAATGTCATGGATTAGTCAGTAGCTGGAATTTAAAATAAAATTCTGAAGGACCCTCAGGGGACGAGAATCAGTGGGAAAGAACCGTGAAACCCACCGTTGGATGCAACTTTAATTTGAAGAGTGGCAGTCAGAGCTTAGTGGGGATCAGAGAATGAAGCTGTTTTATATACTTACTGAAAATAAAGCTAACTGGAGTATTTTGATCTGTAGCATGATTTTGAGGCCAACGTAAGAACTGGTTCTTAAGGGTTGCTGGGGTGAATCCCACAACTGCCTCTACAAACAGGGAAGTCCAGACCTGAGCAGAAACTTCCAGACCAGTCTAAAGCAGTAGCCGAAGAAGGAACAAAGGCTCATTGTTCTTCTCAATGGTGACAACCATATTTTGTACCCACTATTAATCTGAGTTTCTATAATTTGTGCTCGAGTTGCCTCTCATTTTCATACAAATCCCAAGTGTCAAGGAAAATGCCGCATTGTCTGTTCTTTTTTCTTTCTTGCCTAGGAATTTAGAAGCTCCTGAAATACCAGTGTATTCTGTGAAAGGTCATAAGGAAATCATAAACAGTATAGATGGTGTAGGTGGCTTAGGAATTGGGGAAGGTGCTCCAGAAATTGTGACTGGCAGTCGAGATGGTGAGTTAGTGAACTCTGAAAGTCTTTTCAGTTGCTCTGAGAAAGGGCTCTGCGAGCTTTGATGGCAGGCGCAGGCTGCCATCTGAACTAGTTCCAGATCTGTTGCAACTAGTTCCTCATACGCTGTCTTTTGAGTCTTGCTTGGGACAAACGTTCTCTGCTTCTTTTAGAAGCTACTGATAAGCAAAAGATGCTGTTGTCACTGAGCATGGGACAGAAGGAATAAAAAGCAGAATAAATGCAAAACGTCAGCTAGGGAAAATATATCCTTAACAGATACTTCCACTTTATTTGGGGTTTGTTTGGGGTGTTCTTTCTATCCACTAAATGCAGTATGGCTTTCTGGGATTGAAAGAGATGCTTTGAAGAGATGTTTGAAGTGGGCAGGCTGAAAAGCAAAGGCCTTCCCTGGGAAGGTGAGCGCAGCGTGCTGGTGTGTCCGTAATGCAAAAGCCTCTGTCCTCCTTTCGCAGGGACTGTGAAGGTCTGGGACCCGAGACAGAAGGATACTCCTGTCGCTAACATGGAACCCATACAGGGGGAGAGCAAAAGAGACTGCTGGACAGTAGCATTTGGTAACTTATCAGATTATAACCGTTCCTCCCGCTAACAGGACTGTGCTTTGACGGTTATCAAAAGTATTTCAGGATGTTATAGAATAGTTTCTTTTGTATGGACCAGTCAGTAGCAGGTTTTGCTTTTCAGCGTTGCCAGATCTATGTGGTTTTAATGTTTTGGGTTTTTTTTCAAAAGAAGCCCATTTTGTGACAGCTGGGTTTTGGACCCGTTCTCTTATCACCTTTGGTCATCGTTTGTGGTTGGACTCAACGATCTTAAAGGTCTTTTCCAACCTAAATGATTCAGTGATTTCACTGCCAAGCTTTATTATTTCAAATGCAAGCTTTATTCTGTGCCTGGGAATGTAAAAACAGTATATCCAGCTGTACTGTCCTGAAGGAGCGTAAACGTTGCAGTGCTCAGAGAACCAACCCCTGTTGTGTTGTAGATACAACTACTGACCATTTAAGAGAAGGCCCTTAAAGCTAAGAGCTAATTGAAGACAACAGCGATGCCTGATGTGTGCTCTGCATTTTTCACTTGCAAAGAACAAGCTGCTTGTGTTCTGTGCAAGCTGGTATTTCTGGATTAGCTCGATTTTTGCCTCCAGGGTCGGGGACTGAGTTTTACAAGCTGCTAATAAATGCATGGATTATAATAACAAAATCGATTGTAAGGAGGTGACGCTTCCTGGCAAGAAAGTGCAACTATAATGCTTGTTGCCATTGATAACTTTGTTGTCTGCTTCGATGAAGAGAGAAAAAAGTGGTCTCGTATTTTCTTCAATTTTGTTTTGAGTTACTGAAGCTTGAGCGGAGGCCAGGTTCGTCTTGAACGGTGTGCTCTGGGCCAGCTGCTGTCAGACACTGACGTGCTTCCTTGCTCCTGTCAGCTGAGAGGTTTTGGAGGCAGGCTTCTGCATCTGTCTAGTGATGGCTACGGTAACACCCAGGGCCTTCCTACAAGTCCAGGTCTTCTTGTCCCACCATTTCATGCTTGAGAGGCTGGTTAAGGGGCTGTGGAAGCGCTTTCCGCTCGGGTGCCGTGGAGCTGTCTGGGGACCACGCTTTATAGCAGATGAAGATTTAAGAGATGGAACGTGTTTGTACAGCTTGAGAAGAACAGCGTGGAGTGCTCAGTCTGTGCGGTTTAGGCAGTAGTTGGCAGGGGGAATAAGAATTTTGTTCGTGTTTTTAAAAAAAAACAGGCTGCCAGTTTTGAAGCTTTATTTTTCTATGCCCTTCAGGTTTTAAAAAGAGCTGGTTCTTTAAGTCTTAATATATCCCAATAGTCCTATTTTTCTGGCATAAATAAAAGTTGACATCGCAGACTTAGGAGGTCTGAAATGTCCAGACTAAAGCGGGTTTAGTGTATTGTGATTAATTCTTAATTCTTTCTGTGTCCAGGCAATGCTTACAATCAAGAGGAACGTGTTGTATGTGCTGGATACGACAACGGGGACATTAAATTGTTTGACTTAAAAACCATGTCACTACGTTGGGAGACGAGCATTAAGAATGGGGTAAGGAAACCATAAAAATATTTTTCATTCCAGCTTCTATGCAGGATGGAACAATTGAAAGGACTCTGTCTGCCCGAAATTTACTCGAAGACATTTCTGCTGAGGCTGTACCAAGGAATCGTTTTCTTCAAGTTCAGCAAATTGTACCCCTCAAATTCTTGGTCTGGATACCGTGGGCTATTTTTCAGTGGATTTGTGTTTCCAGATGATTTTGTGATTTCCAAATCGGTGGTGATGTCATTGTAAAAATAACCAGTGATTAATATATATTTACAAATTGCAAATCTCCCATTGTTTTAGAAGGCTGAATTTATTTGACTTTATTTTTCTATTTCCAGGTTTGCAGCGTGGAGTTTGACAGAAAAGATATCAGCATGAACAAGCTGGTGGCCACGTCGCTCGAGGGAAAATTTCACGTTTTCGATATGAGAACTCAGCATCCAACCAAAGGTTTTGCTTCCATTTCAGAGAAGGTGCGGGGAGACAGGATTTCTTAATAAGAGACACACTTTTTGAATATATGCTGTTAAAGTGCTACAGGTCTTAAGTAATCGATGCCCAGGTTCCTGGGGCCCTAGCCGTGGCTGGTGTAGCCCCAGGTGCAAGCAGTAAAGGGCTCCTGTGTGTCCCGCTGCCAGCACTCACCCACGTTTCCTCCCTTTTATAACCTGGTATTTGGGCTTCTCTGGTCTTGGGGTTCTCTGTGCACTCAGCTGTGCCTCGAGGCTGGGAGTCGTATTTATTGGAGGCCGTATTAAATTGTGATGAGCGTGCAGGTTTGAAACTTAAATATATCCCAAACCTCAGTGAGCCATCTGCAAACACTCTTCATCCTGCAGTCACCAGACCTCGTAGGAGAAACAGAAATAATTCCTCTTCTTCAATCCCAAACGTTTTTGGATTGGGACATTGAGAATAAAAGGATATATGTAGGAGAGACTTGGTGGCCTGGAGGCTGTTAAATATGGACAACTCTTACAACCTGTTTTCTTCCATCTGTGACCACCGTGTTGATTAGTTTAAGTTCTTTATGGAACAGTATTTATTTGGTTTTTTAATGAACAAAATCTGATGATAATTAGAGAAACTTTTGTAGTGAAGTTCTTCAAGATTGCATAAATAGGAAGAAGCTGAGTTGCAGCTTAGTATCTGTAATATTTTCCATACCGCTATTCAAAGCAGATAAGATGTTGGAAGTACTTTGATTAGATAACGCAGAAGCATCTACTGAATTCGTGTCTGTAATACTCAAAATGTGAAAATGGAATTTCTTGCCTTTCATTCACTGCATTTCAGCAAGTGCTTGCCACTTTAAGACTCTGCATCCTTTCTTGTGAAGCTCCTCTATACAACGCTGATTTTTTTTTCTTAATTAGGTGCAAAAATCTACCATATGGCAGGTTCGGCACCTACCACAGAACAGAGATATATTTATGACAAGTGGAGGAGCTGGGAGCCTTCATCTCTGGAAATAGTAAGTGATGACTCTTCAGCCTGCAACAGGGGCAGTAAGAAACCAATCACTTCGTGTTTTAAGAAAGAATCTTCCTGAAAATAATGAATGGGGCCTTGCTTCCAACCTCAGAATATCTAGTGAAAATTCTTGCTTATAAATGCAGTAGAAAGGGTGATTTCAGTGTCAGTACTCGATCTGGAATCTTGAATTAATCCCTACAAGAATGTGACAACAGCACGGGTGAATTTTGCCCTGGCCAGTTTTCTTCACGTACTCAAGATCTCATTACATCCTTGCTTAACAAGGTGATAAATGGAAGAAAACGAATTTCTTGGAGTTCTCATATGGTAGCAGTTATGTCTGAGAAGAATATTGACAGCCTGGACCTTTAATGATTCTCATGTTTACATCTTCTTACATGGCTAAATAATTTAATCATCCTAAATGAGGTGAAGTAGGTGCATTCAGTTTCAGCGGGATAGCTGAGATGAAACTCTCTTGCCTGTGGCAAAAGCCAAACAGTTAAAAAAAAAGGGTTATAGGAGAGAGGTGTCAGGATTCAAGATGTCCTGCCTCATTTCTTCTTTCATGAAATATTTACTAAGTATGCAGTGTGGGTATCGCTGGATGGGATTAGTCATTTTTAGGACATTTCTTTGTCTCACCTGTGGAAGAGGGGAAACTCCTCTGTTGCAAATGAAGGGGATAACGACGTGTTTGCATCACTGAGTTCTAAGCACGTGTTTTTGTCTTCCTTTTCTTATTGCCAGCGAGTACCCAGCTCAGCGCTCAAAGAAGGATTCTGAAGGAGCTGAGATGGGGGTGGCGGGTTCTGTCAGTCTCTTGCAGAATGTGACTCTGTCAACGCAGCCGATTTCCAGCCTCGACTGGAGCCCTGACAAAAAGGGACTGTGTGTTTGCGGTGCCTTTGACCAGACTGTGAGGGTGCTGGTAGTTACGAAGCTTAACAAAGTTTGACAGGAAAACTAGACTTTCTGATGAGAAAGCAGGATAGTTTGCAGTCTGTAAATATGAGAGGGAGAGTCCTCCTGTTTCTAATTTAATTTCTTCCCGATTAGAACTGGATTAAAGAAATAGAAACCAGATCTTTCTATTGAAAGTTCAGATACATGCAGGTAGAGTTGTTTGACTGATTGTGCTGCAATGACTTGAAATTTCCTGGGCACAAAACTTGGACCTTCTAGAAATGTGAATTTACATTTCAAATAAAACGTGCCTTTGTGTTAGCGCAAGCTGTCATTTCAGAAATCGCTTTGAACTGTTTGTGTTCAGTGCAAATCTGTTGATGCTTCTTCAATGGTCTGGCTATTTTATGTATAGTATTATCCATATGCACTCATGCAGTGGAAGCTACTACCTACTGCCTGACAGAAACTCTTTGTGGTTTTCGTTGTATTAATTAGAATGTTTGAGTAACTTAGGATTCTTTAATACACTATAGAAACTATAATGAATGCTGAAATATTCGGGTTTAATGGAGTAAGCTTTTTATCGAAGATCATTTTGAAACTAAACCATTGAGCGAAATGCACTGGTTTATTAGTTTAGTTTGGTTTTGTAACAGATTCTTCCGTTCTGTTGTTTTTATATCTGCAACTCGATATCCTACAAATAAAATTATTTGGAGTGTTGTCTTAATATGAACAAAGCATATTGTTCGAACACCCTGAGATTTAGAGAAGGAATGTACTTGTATAGGTTTAGAAGAAGAGTGTGCAGCACTTGGATGAAACTTTAACTCCTTTTTGGCGATGGGAAAATGTTGGCTTTGTCCAGGGTAACAACAAAAAAAGCACTTGCGTGGCCGTTTGCAAAGAAGCTCTGTTTTCTCAGACTTCGGAAGGAGGAACTGGTATCTGACAAATTGAGGTGAGTCACTTGTGTGCATCAAGGTAAACCTCCTAGGGACTGCTCCTGGAAACTAGAAGCTTGTCTGTGGAGAGAGAGGCGCTAGGGCCTTAGGTCTGTGCTGGTCCTGCCACCAACTGGTGTCCAAGCAAGATGCAGGAGGAAGGGGAATCGGCCAAATACTGGAGGTAAAGACAGGGAAAGTGGCAAATGGGGGAAGCAGCGTGGAAGGCAGAGACTAACGAAAGCAGGAGAAACTAGGTTGGAAGGAGAGGTGAGGAGCTGTGGCTGAAGGATGAGCGAGTGAGGTAAAGATGGCAGACATGCAGACTTGGCAGTATGCTGTGTCCTGAGGTGCTGGGGAGTAGCTCTTGAAACCTTTACCGGAGGCATCTGTCTCTTCAGTTTGCTGGGGACTGAGAAGTTCCCTGCTGCAGCAAGTCATGTGCTAGAGGGTGAAGCAGGTCTAAAAGGTCTGAATGTGCTGATGGATCCAAACTGGACATTGCTATAGAATCACAGAATGGTTTGGGTTGGAAGGGACCTTTAAAGGTCATTTAGTCCAACCTCTCTTCAGTGAGCAGAACATCTTTAACTAGAGCAGGTTGCTCAGAGCCCCCTCCAACCTTGCCATGAGTGTTTCCAGGGATGAGGGTTCTACCACCTCTCTGGGCAACCTGGGCCAGTGTTTCACCACCCTCAGTGTAAAAAATTTCTTCTTTATACTTCTACCATGTCTCACCAGCTTCCCAAACCTAAAAGCCCTGCCCCTGCAAATAACTTGGGTTAGAAAAATGGAACCGGAATAGCCAAATCATAAACCTGAAAGGGAAATGGGATGCAAGTTTGCCTGTGTATTGTCAGTCAGCTCTGTCTGGGAGAGCACAAGGTGACAGGCTTTGGACTTTTTTCTCATCTAAGATTCCAGCTAAATATAAGTGAGATAAAATTGTCCTCATTAATTCCTGGGTATCTTAATGGGTTAAACTAGCTAAGGAAAAAGAGAGCAGGCACGTGCGGGTAGAGAAGGCTCCCAGGCTATTAAGCCTAAAACCTTACAGTACAGAGAAATCATTAATGCCCGTGTAGCAGAGAGGGGCCAGCAGAAAAGCGGCAACAGATCATAAACCCAGTGTGTCTGTGCACGTCCATGGTTTTAGTCTGTTGCTGATACTCGGCTCTAGCCTACCTTCAAATTTAGTGTTTTGCATCTCGGGTCTAGCAAGGGCCAGCAGGGATCAAAGCACAGTAACCGATAGTACCAAACTGGGAGGTAGCTGAAACCGTAACAAAGGCTTGCTTCCAGAAACGCGGCCCTTAGGTTGGACCGGTGGGAATCCATCCCCCTGTGAAGGAGGCGCCTTGCTCAGCAGCAACTGAGAAGGTGTCCCAGCACGGGCAGAACCGTGGGGGTGCCCTGGTGAGGAATGGTCAAGATCCCTAAGCAAGGGCTAATGAAGCCTGTCTGTCAAAACCACGTCATGCTGACCTCTGGTGCAGGTGTACAAGCAGGTTTCACTTTGGTGTGGGAAGCCAAAGCTGGTGGTGTAGCATCTTAGATGTACACAGGTCCACAAGTGCTCTTTCAAGGGATGTCGGCTAAATATTTGGTGGAAGGTAAAGATTTATGGGATCCAGCTGTCTTCCTTAAGACTCGATGGTTTGCTTTCAAGTGTAATATTTAGTATACGATTTTTTTTGGACACAAGTAATCCCATCTGCTTGCGTGCATAGCGTAATGCTGACAGCATATTCTGAAATTATTTTAAATGTCCTTCTTAGGGTGCACCCCAGCAGCAGGGAATGGGGAACAACTGCTCTGCCATCTTGGCTGCAGCTTGCTTTGAAAAGCTGGGGGCCTGCAGCTGAAAGAATCAATTCAAGTGCTTTGAGTCTCAAAAGCACTGCTTGGAGATGGCCTCCGTCAGCTTTGTGCCGTAAAGAAAATGTACTCTCTGAAAGGTACGCTAGGCAGCGGAAATTTGTGGAAATAGGATTTCTTTCTTTAATAGTAATTCTGAGTCAAGCACAGAGTAAGGGAAGAAAAAGCTCTCAGCATAGGTACCTGTGAGGGAGAAGACAACTCTTGAGCGCAGGACTGGGCTCTTGGTGGTGCTTACTTGGCCTGCAGAAAAAATGTCCCTTCCTTGTACAGACAGCTCCAGGGAGAGCTCCTAGTGAGGCTACATGATGGTGATAGAAATTAGGGCAAGAACTAAAACCAACGTTTCTTAAAGCTCCAGAAGCCTCCAAAAGCGTGTTACCGCTGGGTACTTAATTTTGGGATTTGTTTAGTGGTTGTTGTGAAAATGAAGAAATCCTTTTCCCTCATGAGCTGGTTTCGTGAAAATACATGATGGTTTGCACAGCCAGAGTTTGCAAAAAGCTAAGAGAGCTGGAGGGAAGTGTAGGTGAAGAGTAGTGCTGTCCTCGTTCAGGAAAGGTGAGTGGCTGTATCTGTGTACCTAAAAAGTGACAGATAGTTACTGGCTGGAGAGAAGGGCTGTTGCTAGTGCCTGTACTGTGCTGTATCTCCTCAGCTGACTGGATTTCTGCACCTCCCAGGCTAAACAAGACACTTCAGCAGACCAAAAGCAGCCTGTGGCAGCCTAGCCTGCTCTATTTATAGTCCTTCCCCCTCTTGCTGAAGACTGGCACCTTGCCTCTGCAGCCTGGAGAACTAAAGTGCGTCCTAAATAAAAGCGTAATGCGTCAGATGAAATGCACAGGGCCAAATCCTCTCTGATGAAGCACCGAGGGGCGCTCTGGAAAACCCCTGCCTCGCCCAGGGCCAGGGAATGGAATGTGCCACCGGGTTCGATGGCTCTGCCGCCAGTGACCACATTTAACAAGTGTATCTGCTTGGCAGCTATCGCTTGTTTCCTGTGCAAACCGTCCCCGTATGCTCCTGGAAGAGAAAAACCTGTTCGTGGGCATGACGGCAATCAGAATGTAAATGTGTGTTACACAGGATTTTTGTTGTTGTGTTTGGGGTGTTTTTTGGTGTTGCCCAAATCTCTAGCTGTTGCAAATCAAGGGGTTTTTTTCTTTCATTTCCATATGGTTACTTTGACTTTCACCATTCTTACAGGTCCTTGGAGATTACAGCCCTCCAAGGTTTCTGTGCGGGTAGTCTATATTCAGCAGACAGTATATAGTTTTAATCACACACACACAAAAATATATATTTACAGCTTGACCGTGACTTGAATTTTAAGCAAAGTAAGGCCAGTTATAACTCCGTATGGGAACCCGTAATACATTGTGCTGTCAAGGTGGGTGAAACATCACCTATTGTTGCTGATTTTTCCAAAGTTCAGCTGTGATACAGGAGGTGGTCAAAGCCAGAATCGGCAACAAAAGAGCCACGGCAGAAGAAAAGACTGAGAGAAAAATGAAGTGGCTTGAGAATTCATCCAACGAAGTTAGAATGGCTCATGTGTGAACTCTGTTAGTTTATAATTACTTATTGCTTGTGCCATCCAAGTAGCAATGGTAACTGTGAAGGGCAGAGCTGAAGCGGGGAATAAGTGGGAAACCTGTGAGTTAACCTGTGAGAGTCCTAACATTTGGAAGTGCATGTGCCCTTGTCCCCTCACAAGCGCTGATGCTGTTAGGGACATCATGGTGCGCAGATGGATGACAGGGAATTGTGTGGAGAAACGACGTTTGTCCTCCAGTGATATCTTTAGATACAGCAGATACCTGTTGTCAGTGCAGTTCAGTTCATCTTCCCTAAACTACTGCTGTCATTTGACAGCAAATAGGGGTTGTTTGGCAAAGCTGACTGATTTATAAGAAGCTACTGACTTGTGGCCTGCATATTCATCACTGCGATAAGTTGTCTAACTGTAAAGCCGGTATTGACAAACTGCCAGAAAATACACTGATTTACGACTATTTTTTTTTCCAGTTAATAAGCCTGCATTTTCTTGCTCCTGATGCTGTTGCTGCTGTATTTTCCGTTGCAGGCACTCTGAACAGAACAGCTGCCCACTCCTCAAAGACTCTCCAGATCCCGGTCTGTACGTGGTGCTCTGGTGGTGGTACCCTCTGTACTAGAGGGTATTTAAAGCCTTTGTGCATGCAAGATATTTTGTAGTCCCAGTACTTTGGGCAGCTGTTAAGTCAGGCAGGAGCCGACAGCTGAGTCCTTTGTGTGCGGTGTAAAGCAGGGCTGTGGGACGTGCAGGCTCAGCCCAGGGGAAAGACCAGATGGGGTTTCTGTGGAACTGGGCCAGAGCTATTTGCTGACTTGGTGATGTGGCCACTTCCAGCCTTGGCCCTAAAAGGTTTTCCTGCCTTGCTGTCCTTTTTGGGAGGACCTGCTTCTCACTGCACAACCTGGCCTTGCAGGTGCGCAGCATTGTCCTTGGAGGACACTGGAAATGGGTCAGTGTTGCTTGACAGCTGCAGGAGTATCTGGCAGCGAGTTGCTGCCCCATGCTCTGGCCTTCCTCCTCCTCAGCCACCAACGTGGCAATTGCCAGCAAAGAGGCAGAGAAGTTCTGCAGGACTCTGCAGCAGAGGATCTCCTCCCCAGTAACACTCTTCAGTGTTACACGCTTAACTAGTTGATCTGGGCCAACTATCAACTGGCCCAATAACTTGCTGGTGTGATTCAGGAGTGTAGGGTGAGCAGGGGCTGCTCGCAGTAGGCAGCCTGTGTGTGGCAGCCCTGCTTTGGAGATCAGCTGAATTTAACAGTGCGGTCACAAGCTGTGCCAGCTGGTCTTGGAGTGAGAGAACAAACCTGTTGCTGTTTAGCTTAGCAGTACAGCTACAGCCTCTGGGACAGATGAGTCTGCTCCGGTTTTCTCTGCTTCCAAGAGGTCCGCTTTCCTCCTGCCTCTACTCCTCTGCCTTCACAATGTTTGTAAATCCTTAGTCACCATCCCCATGTCTGGGGATGTGCAGAGGCAGCTGAGCCGCAGAACCACATGGAGGCACCTGTAAGTTCCCTCCTCTATTGAGCTTGGCAGAATGCACAGATTGGGGTTCCCTTCCCAGACCAATGGCTTCTTCCTCTCTTGTTAATGTGCAAGAGGCCACCCAAGGTTGCCAGCCTCTCCGGGTATTTGTTCCCTGATCAGAACATTACATCGTGACCTCCTTAAGCATGGCAGTGAAGCTGTTTTTCATCGCTATGAAAAGCCCATCAGCAACATAAATAAAACAAGCACAGGCAAGCTTTCCTAGGTTGCTTGGGATTTTAAGGTTATGAAACATTTAAGATGTTCTCTGAAGCTAGAGGATGTGTGGGTTGCAGAATGGCAGTAAGGCCCACAGAGCAGCTGCACAGCAAGTGAGACCTGATGGGACCTTTATGTGGGGCAGTGATTCAGAAATAGCAGCTCAGCCTGTTCACCTGTATCAGCTGCCCGCTGTTAGACTGACTGTCTAACTAACTAACTGTTGCTGTCCTGCAGTTGAAACTACTCTTTCTTTCAAGTAAATCACTGGTTAAGTCTCCAAGTCCCAGCTGCTTCCAGTTCCTTCTCTTAACAGGTAGGGGCTGCTTACATTAAAACCCACCTCTGGCAGTATTTGTGTTTCAGACAATATTGAGGACCTGATATTTTTTGTGCGAACACTTCCATCAGCACAGAAAGGTTTCTTTATCCTCACTTTGCACAGCTGTGAATGACTACACGTGGCCTTGGGTTCTTATGGCTTTGCTGTGAAGGCTAAGGGAGCTGCAGCCTCTCGCCCCCTTCCCTGTGTCACAGATCGGGATGGAACCCTGTACCTCTTCCACGGCAGCTGTAGCTGTTTCTGGTTACGTTGGGATGTTGCTCCAGCCTGTCCTGCATCTGTCCACCAGAAATAATCCCACCCTCACCATGTACTCTGTGTACTAAAGGCTTTTTCCTCCTGCTTGCATCATCTTTTGTCTTTTTCTTATTGCATAAGATTTCTGAGATGGAGACAATCTTCTCAGGAGCATTTCCAGCCTCAAGTACCGTGGGGCTCAGGTTTCTAGGCACTGCTGCGGCAACAGTGAAAAATAACAATAAAAAGTAGATGCAGCTAATGCAATCTGTTCAGTTCAGTTGCACCCTGTGCTAAAGCTTTCTTCTTTTGAGTCATCAATCTTCCTGCAGAGATGCCAGAATCTCTCCCTCATGTTTCCTTCTGGCATAGCTTGACCGGGCAGGACTTTGTTCAGCAGCTGTGGGGGACAGACCCCTGCTGCTGCCTTGGAGAAGTGTGCAGGGGCATGAGTCTGTGGCATCTTCACATCCAGCAGTGTTTCCCTTCCTGGTATTCACATTCCCGTCCTCCCACGTCCTGCTGTTGTAGAGTGTATGAGGAACATAACAGCAGCCACACTGGGTTAGACCAAAGAGCTTTCCAGTACCCTATCCTGCCTCTTCAGGGGCCATGTGTAGATAAATAAATATAAAAACCCCTTTTAAAATGACAACTGCCATTTGAGTTCTCAGTTTAATTTACTCCTAAAGTTGTCCTAGGCTTCCTGCTAAAATGAAGTTGGCGTGTGAAATATGTGGTTCTATTGAATTTATGCACAGAGGCGAACAAGCGAGAATGGTGGAATGCTAATGCATTTAGAAATAAACCTCAATTTCCAACACAATTTCCTTCCACAATCTTAATGAGAGCTGTAAAAAATGACAGCTTTACATACTAATTGGAAGAAATGCAATCTCAGAACAGGATCAGAATAAATACTCTACACATGGTAGATTGCTTTCAATTTATTTCCCCAGTTTCCATATATAAATGCATATAACCTAATAGATAGATCCCCATTCAGTGAATAAAGCTTTGTGTGTAAAGTAACCAGATACGGTACCCAGCGCTTCACCACATCCTGTCGTTTAATCTAGCTGGCATGAACACAGGCTCTTTTGATCTGAACTAACTACCTTTATCTCAGTGTAGATCTCATCCTCCCTATCTGTTATGTTAAAAAACCTTTAATCAGAGGGTTTAAGCTAGTCTTATTGAATTATATTATTCTTCCTCCCTAAAACAAAGCTACATCAAGCTCTGTTTCCTTCTTTCCATGTACTTTTACATCTCTATTTTGATTAGAAATGTTATGTTTTCGAAAGGGAAAAGAGTCTGTGTTTAGTAAGTTTAAAGCCGTTCTAATTTAATTTGAGTGCAGAAAAAAAAAAAAAAGACCTTTCCAGAGCATTTTAACTGAAAGGTGAGTCTAAGTTCACCTGAGCTTAGGCTGCCACATACCCTGTCCCCCAGATCCAGCAAGCTGTACCACAACATGGAAAATTTTTGGAGGTTACACTTATTTTCCACTGTCCTAAGTGTCACTGCTACAGTTTTTTTAGCTCCTGAAGATGTGAGACATCCCTCTGGGTTAGCCTCGAGACTCTATTCCCCTTCTTACCCCATCTGGTGGCTGGGCTACAAATCTGGCCTCCAGATATCCTGGGCTCTCTTCCTGGACTCACCATCCACCTTGTAATAAATGACTGTAAGCTCTCTATTCCTGCCCTGCCTCCCCACTCCCTGCATATATCTGGTCTCTGTAGAATACCAGCAGAGACAAAAGTTACCCTAAACACGCCACTGAATCGGGCAGCTGTCTGTAACTGTCCTTTTGCAAGTATCTGTCTTCTGATACGCTGGAGGAAACACCAGGTACTCACCCCTCTTCCACTGAGTGCCAAGCGCAGGTAGGCTGGCAGGCAGACGGGTGTTCACGCTTCAGCTTACTCCTGCTACCCCCTCTTCTGGTAACTTGCTGGTCTGCCCACAAATCAGATTGCAAATTCCTTAGCTTATATGGCAAAGAAACAGGCCTTAAAATCCCAAAATGCCAGTCCTGGAAGTGCCCGATGTGGCTGAAGCCCTTCAGACCCAAGTGTACTACACGCCCTGACACCTCCCAAACTGCTCGGCCTGCCCCCCCCCGGGATTTTAAACAGTACCGTCTCTTACTCTGCTTTTTAACAACTTGACTTTAAACATGCCAGACCAGGAACTGTCATGAAATGGTCTGCAGCGCAGGTGACCCAGTTTCAGGACAGCGTAGCAGCACTCTCTCTGGCTTGATCTCATTTAAGTCCGCAGTGCTTTAGCACTTTCAGCGTGGTTGCCGAATCTCCAGAGGTTTAAGACAGAGACTGACAGAATAAAAGGGAGTGGAGTGTTGTCTGTGTTTGGAGGTATGGGCTTTCCAGTAATTGCTGTGGTGGACACCTGATTGAAGTGTCTACTTAGAAAGGTTGAATTATTTAAGTATCTCTGCTGCTCTCATTAAGACTCACATTAAAAGGCCAAAGAGCGATTAGTGTCAGAAGAAGCTGGACTTGCAGACAAAGCAATTCCCGTTGCTTTATTTTCTCCCTTAATGACTATAGATGCCTATTGCAACCACCATTTGCTTTTGGTCTGATTTTAGTGTCTGTATTTTTATCCTGCTGATGATTTATTAACCCCTTTGTTACAAGTGGCTTCTAGCATCCTTCTCTGTATCCGCACCAGACTCACAGCAGAAGGCTCTAGGCTACTTTTTAATTTATCTTGCCTTCTGTATGAGCATCTCCAAAAGCTTTTTCAGCAGCACTGTTTCTGGGAGTTGGAGTTGCCACAGCTGGTCTGTACATCGGGCAGTGGTGCTTTGCGTGACCCGGGCTGTAAGCATAATGCCTCCAGTGAGGTCAAGATGACAGCGTTTGGCCTCCACATCTGCTCCACAAAGAACATTGACTCTACAGGAGTCAATATATAGTATGTACAAGGGACAAGATACATATAATAAAGGAGTAATTACATTGAAGATGCCTGTCACTTGGACTGCTTTGGAGAAAACATTCCGGACTGTTTTCTGTTGTTTTGGGAACTACCAAGAAAAATCAATAATCATTCATAGGCCTCTCCAATGAAACGGCTTCCGTTAAGTACTGGATGGCAGTACAGCTTTGCTTGGATAGGTTTTAGTATAGATATTCTAACATAAAATCATAACGTGTTTTCAGAGTGGTACCAGCATGAAACAATTGAACTACATGAGCTGTATCGCAATCAGATTTTGGCTGGGATAACCGTAAATCCTTGGCTCCTCACTCTCTGCTCTTCAAAACCAAGCAAGCAACACACCCATTTTAAGCAGAAAACAAACACTTATATACGCTTATATACCTCGTTTGAGTGAACTGCCTCAAGAAATTCCAAGACTTACGGCACTCGGTATAGGAATTCCAGTTATTGGAACCAAAGCATAAATCTGTAGTAGTGTGGAGCCAGTAGTAAATCTATACCAAATGTAAACCACTAGAAGGAGACAGAGAGCCACACTCCATCATCATGAAACGCTCCCGAGCACAACGTGCACTGCATTAATGCCGGACGTGGTTACAACCTTCTCCAAACAGAGCTGGCTGGATCTGAACATTGATCAGCGCGTGGTGCATTTTCCTTTGATCTTGTAATTGGAACAAAATATTTGGTTTAGGAAATCAGACTCTGGCAGAAACATCTACCTCACATTTGGTAAATCAATTAGTTTATCACTCAACTTCCCTCTCTATATTTCCCAGCCCGTGACATGTGAGTACTGAGGTAAGAGTGAACTAAACTTATGTTAAGTGTTCTGAGGTCCCTGTAGACACTTGGTGCACTGGAAGTGCACAGTATTATTTTATTTAAGAGTGCGGGTCTTACTGTTTCTCTGCTACCCTTCGGACTGCTGAGTTTGTGATTTTTTTCGGTAAAAATATCTCTCCTAAATTCCCTTTTGCCTACACTGCATAATTCTGTAGTTGTAATAGTAAAAATAATGTAGATAAAATAATTCAGACTGTGGTTTTTTGGAACTAAGAAATGGCTATGAAAGTTCAGTGAAACTTCATATTACACTAAACATTAGCAGACAGCAGGGATACCATTTCCTACCCCAGTGGTTCTGCTATCCATATGTGCATCCCACAGACAACTGAAAGGCTCTTCAACAATCTGTTTGCTGCTTTTATAAATACTGTTATATATATAATTGTATTGCTTTTGCAGCCATTGTTGGTTGAAACTGAAAACTTAAACCTCTAAATCTCCTGGAGGAAAAGGAGATGACAAGATGTAAACAAGTAACAACTCCATCTGAAGATCTTTAGATACGCTTCCAACTGGGAGTAGGGAGACTCATTTGCAGTTCATCCTGATTTAATTAGAATAGACTTAATATAGCACTTAGATGTAGCCCATCTTATTAAAAGGAAGCTCACTTTTGCAGTATTTTAAACTGCACTGAAGGCCCAGAGAAGCACACTGAAGCTAGGTAGGACCCTGAACTTCAAGTCCTGTTCCCCCTACAAATACTCTTCCACTTCCCCCAGCCTTGACCTTGTCCTTCCTCAGAGTGGACCTGTTTTCCTCTAGGAACCCTGACGCCGAGTAAGCCAGCTCAGCACGTTCCCTTCAGGCAAGAAGCCATGATTAACCTCACACGTACAACTGTACAATCGGTAGTTGAGAGCAGGCCCTCCTCACCTGCACCGGAGGGCTCCGGCGAGCCTATCTTAACGTGCCTTGGAGGGGCCAGGCTGCAGCCTTTAGTTGGAAGCTTCAGATAAGACTGTGAACAGAAAAGAGGGCTCCGGCCAGTAACGCCAATACTTCTGATGCCGACACTGGCTTCTGCTCTCCTGTTTATCAGAACGTAGATCTGTGAAGTGCAGATCTTGTCTCTGGGAGCCACAGGTGCGTCTGGGCGGTCTCCCAGGCACCAAGCTCTCGCAGGCGAGAAACATGAACCCGCTGCGTTTTGAACCCAGGGTTATTTGGTGGAACGCCGAGGTGAAGCGGGCTGGAAATGACCAGCGGTGTCAGAACACCGCCCTCACGGGAGGCCGAGGGGAAGAGGCGCGGCCCCGGCCAGACCCGCTGCCCTGCCCCTGAGCGGCCTCCGAGCGGGACAAGGGACTCTGCCGCGGAGGGGCCGTCCCTAGAGCCGGCCCGGGGAGCCACCGGGAGCGGCCGGCTGCGCTCCCCTCCGCCC
>VZZY01024073.1:171834-218906 GCA_013400335.1 Eurystomus gularis | reverse complement strand
CTCGGCCGCCAGCCCGCCGGTAAGAGCGGGGCCCGTCCCCGGCGAGGGGCCTGCGGCCGCTGCCCGCGCAGTCGCGTCGCTTCGTGGGGTTGAGGGGGGGGCGGGGGGTTCCAGAGGCGTTTGGGAGGAGGGAGGCGCGTTGTCGGGAGTCGGGGCCTCTGGTGGCCGCTCGCAAACAGGTCGCCTCGGCCCGGGAGGTTTTTCGGTCCGCCGAGAGGCGGGGCTGGCCGGAAAGGCTGGCGTCGGGCCGCGGCCCGGGCGGGCCTTCGCGGGTACCTCCAGCTCCTTGAGGCAGTGTTGGGAGCGGGGCCAGGTGCCGAAGTGCCGCCTTACCGGGTCTCCAAAGGACCGGGAAAGGTGTTTCATCGCTCCGAAGAGTCTCCTTCCCTGGAGACTTCCAGAACCCACCCGGACGCGTCCTGTGCAGCCTGATCGAGGTGCACCTGCTTTGGCAGAGGGTTGGACTAGGTGATCTCCAGAGGTCCCTTCCACCCTCTACCATTCCGTGAATCTGTGTCAGAATGGGGGACTTTGGTTATAAACTGTTGGGAAAGCCTCGGTTTGCGTCCGTCTCTACATCGCCAGGTGTGCATGTGAGCATGCATGTGGCCTGAGAGCTGAAGTAGGCTTCTAGGGGAGCCGTGAGTCCATGCTTAACAGCACAAGACGTTCTGCTGTCGCGGTCCGAAATGCTCAGACACCCCTCCATAACTTCCCAGAGCTGAGGGTCACGGTACCGGTTTTGTTAGTGAGCGTAAACTCGGTTTAATGCACGGCTTTAGTTACCCGAGTAAAAGAGAGTATGAACCGTGGGCTTTCCAACTCATGCCATGAGGATGGCTGTACCCAGGAAGGCAGTAAGCGGTTACGTTCCTATTAAAAGTCAGTAAAATAATGTTGCGACTCGAGGAGCCTTGAGAATTCCGCAGTTGTTGTAAGCAGAGTGTGTTTCCTAATGAGAAGACACAGCTTGCACATACAGGCTGTGGTTCAAATAGTTCAGCAGCACTCTTCTCCCTTAACGGGAAGGCAGGGGATACTTAAAATTACTAAGTTCCACTACTTATTAATAAAGCAGATGTCATTGTGGTTCTCTCCTGTTGTTGCAGAGCTGAAGCCAGAGCCTTCCTTAGCTCTGTCACAGCTTTCTGATCGCAAGCTTAGTTGCTGCTAGCAACTTAGAAGGGACTTTGCCTCGAAAATTAAACTTCAGATTGTTCTGACTGAAAGACCTTGTTTTTGAGACAAAAATGGAAAGACTTGATTGTAAAATAAATCAAAATTGAAAGGTGTGCGGCACTTTTCTTGGTTTTAAAAACACGAAAGAACACTTCCAACCTAAAATCCTGTGGCAGGATGACCCTTGCTGAAGACATCAGAATGTACTTAAGGCTATATCCAAGAACATGAGAAACTTGAAAATTATTTAGAATTCTTAGGCTTCGTATCAGAAAGGCGGTGCAGAAGTCACACAAACCTTTTTGGTATGGGTGTTTCTTTTTGAAGTGGTTTAAGATTTTTAGAATCCATTCTTCACTTGTGCACGGCTGCTCTTTTTCATGTGAACTGCCTGTGTTTGGTAGAGATGGTTTGTTTGTTTCTAATGGCGGCAGTGGAAAACTGTAGAACGTGTACTGAACAGAATGGTGAGCAGAGAAAACCAGTGATTCCTTTAAATGAACAAACAGCGCACTGGAGCAGTACTGGCCGCCACAGCTCCAGGTGGATGGTGCAGAACCAGAGCTGGAAAAGGCAGCACAGAAAGAAGAAACAAACTTGACTGACTGAGGGGTAACAATGAGTGTGAAGCCTGATATTGTTAACACTAGAGATGATGCCAAGGGACTGGGATAACAGACTGTGAAAGCTTTGAGGTTGCAGACTGTGTGACTTTTGTCTGAGCTCTGTTTGCTTTTCTCCATTCCTTATGCTCCGAGGCCTTCTGCTGGGCCTCGGGATACACACCGTCTTCAGTTAGCCCTTCATGCAGGCCGTGTTCCCGTGTGTGCTGTTCTGTCTGAGCTCCATTTTTCTGTGCTGGGAGATTGCTCGAGTTCCTTTTTCCCGGCTCCCTCTATTCTCCCAGTTCTGTGTTCTCCCTTCAGTGTCAGGCTGTGGTCGCTGCCGTGCCCTGTCTTCCCGTGCCAGGCAAGAGCGTGCCTCTGTTCTCCGTCCTACCATGTTTTATGTCATGTACTTCGATCCTGGTGAAAACTCCACGTCCCTAAATGAGTTCTTCCCTATCACTCCCTCACTACTGTGATTTTGCACATCCCTTTTCTTTGCTGGTAGTAGTTGGTCTCTTTTTTTGTCAAGTTATCAGCTCTTAAATTCTGTTTAGGGGATAAGTAGAAAAGATTGTCCCAGTTTTATTCCCGCATCAGTAAGATTGATGGTTAGAACCCAATGCTTGGAACACAACATCCCGTTAAACCAGAAAACGTGTGTAAACTGCTCCGTGCAAGGAGACAGTATCCTGCTGTGGAATAAGTTCTTGCGAGGTTCAGTGCAACCAGAAGTATGTTTTAAAGAGCAGTTCAGGCATACAAATTAAATGTCACTTTAAAGCCCCAGTTTTGAACTGAGCTATGGTAGCACAGTCTGAGTGTGAGAGCTTTTTTGAAAACCTCTCTACTGAGAAGTGTTCTGGGCACACCTAAAGAATGCTGGTTTTATCATTACGCTTACAGATGGGTGTACTGACAGGCTGGAGCTGAACAAGAGCTGGGGTGTACTGGATTTGTTCAGAAGAGGAAACAACTATGTCATCAAAGATGTGGAATCCAGGACAGCTGATTACAGAGAATAAAAATGTTTCATGAATCAGGAAGGTTTACATCAAAGTTCGTTTGTGTGGATATAGATGGGGCTGTAGTGAATAAGGGTTAAGCCAAGCTGAGAGAACCTGTTTTCTCATGTGATATCCACCATGGGCTGAAGTGTAAGTGAGCCTCAAAAATATTCCCTCCCTTTACATTTTAATCTTCTTGTAAGACCGATCAGAATAAACACTGAAAATCCTTTTGAGGCTCAAGAGACTTCTATCTCAGTGGCATCAGCAAGAGCCTGATGGCTGTGAGCAGTTTTGTAGGGTTCTTCTGTGCATGTTGAGATGCTGACTAGAGCCTAGCTTTGAAGGCAGGGTTCAGAACGATTGCTCACCTGTTGCCCATTTGTAATATAGTGCAAATTGTGCATTGGGTGACTACCGTGGCTTGCGTTGGGATGTTTTTAAGGGGATCAAGATAAGCTTTTTCTGGTGTATACTTGGTATTTCATGGTAGGCTTAATTACTTTTGCAATGGAAATCTTTCTTGCAAAGAAGATTGTGAGTTGGTGTTCTAAGAGTGCTCTGGCCACTTGTACTAGATGTGTTCTCCAGCTGCCTCAAGCTGGCTTGAAAGGCATTAGTAGCAAAACAGATCTGTGGACACACTCACGACTAGTGGGCAACTCATTATTAATTAAGCAGCAATAATGCTGAGAAGTGTCTGTCACGCATTAGAGCCTGTTGTACTTACAGCTTTGCATACGTGCAATAAAGTGGGTTTCTCTGCCCGAAAGAGGGTTGTGATCAAAGAACTTAGTGATGATATCTGGTAGCCTTAAATTTAAGATGCTTGTTCCCTGTTGCGCTGTTGTCCTATAGCCACAGCAATGAGCTACAGCGTCAGAGCAGGAGAGATGCGCTTGCACATCAGCTATGTTTGCTGCAGGTTGTGAGTCAGAACTCATGAGAGGGAGGAGTGTCAGTTTTTAGGAGCTGACGGAGATGGTTTGTCACATTGCTAATGCACTTGTTTTGAATTTGAGAGCGTTTTTATATGCCCTGACCAAAAGGTTTTCGGTTTGTTTTGGTTTAATCTGTAAATACCCATGAGAAGAAGGAAAGTCTAATCTGTTGTTTGTCAGATGAATAATCTAAAAGAATAAAAGATCTGAGCTCAGTACAAAGACAAGGCTTTCCAGTGCTTAAGAAACAGGTAAGAATTCACATGAAGTGTGAAGCGACTTGCAATATTGAGCAGAATGAAGGATGCCAAATTACTTTTGCCTTCTGTTTACATGTTACAAAAGGTTTAAAATGCACCATTTTTATCCTGAACTTGCAGTTTTAGTTCCGGTTGAAAACTACGTGCATGACACTGAGCATTTTTTAATTCTGTCTTTCGAGGTTTCCTATTGCCATGTTGATGTATGTGCGTAGCTGCCACTCCTTGCACCGTGCATCCTCAGCAAACCCTCTCGTAGAGGTACCCAGGGTCTAATTAATCTGTATCTGTCACTATGACATGTAGTTTTGCTGTGGGGGTGGGCAGGAAGGGAGCCTTTTTTTGCTTTTCATGCCAGCTGGCAATTACATGCTAAGGCTTGTGTTAAAGCACCAGATAGATTCAAAGATTATTCATAAAAGCCACCTGCAAATTGTCTGCTCTTTCCCTTTTTCCTTTTCTTACCTTTGTATGTCAGTCATGGGTGTGGTTTTTCTTGAAAAGAGTCTGCAGAGTTCTTCTCTTCATCCTCCTGAAAGATAAAGGTGAAGATGGATGATTTTGCTACTTGTACTGTGCACAATCACCTGTATTTTGTGGTTTAATTTAAACTTCCTTAGTAATGTATTAAACTCGGTTGGATCTTAGATCAATAGCTGCATTTAGCACTATGGCAAACTGCTTCTGATTGTCACGTGGTTAGTCTTTGTTATACAGTCTGCAGAAGATGATGTATTTTCTTGTCCTTCTCCCTTTTCATAATGCTTTATACTACCTGGTATTTCATAGAATGGCTTAGGTTGGAAGGGACCCTAGAGATCATCTAGTCCAACCTCCCTGCCACGGGCAGGGACACCTCTCAACTAGACTAGGTTGCTCAAGGCCTCCTCCAGCCTGGCCTTGAACACCTCCAGGGAGGGGGCATCCACAGCCTCTCCAGGCAATATTCCAGAGTCTCACCACCCTCGTACTGAAGAGCTTCTTCCTAAGATCTAGTCTAAACTTATTCTCATTCAATTTAAAACCGTTTCCCCTTGTCCTGTTGCTGGACACCCTTGTGAAAAGTCCCTCTCCAGCCTTCCTGTAGGTTCCCTTCAGGTATTGGAAGGCAGTTATAAGGTCCTCCCGGAGTGTTCTCTTCTCTAGACTGAGCAATCCCAGTGCCCTCAGCCTATCCTCATAGCAGAGATGCTCCAGCCCTGGATCATCTTTGTGGCCCTCCTCTGGCCTTGTTCCAACAGATCTATGTCCCTTTCATGGTGGACACCCTTTAGCAGGTTGAATGTATTCCTTGCTCTGGTTTATACTACCTTGACTGGAGAGAAAATAAGGTGTTCCTTGATATCTAAGCAGAAGTTTACATAAGTGTAGTCATGTTTCTGAATACATGGGAATTTATTCAGAATTTTTAATAAATTTCAGAATATTCAGAGATTTTTCTACCTGTGGAAACTTATATGACAATTTTTGACCAGTTATTCAATGCAATGAATAACTTATTAAAATGGTTTACTTTTGTGATGTTAAGACCTTTTCATCCTCAAATATCTTTTATGCTATGTTCCCAAAAGCCACATGGCAGTTTTTGAGCTCAGAGTTAAAAGGGAAAGTTGTTTCTGGTAGACTGATGTTATCAAGTCATAGCACCTTTTTCATTGCTATTTGTTTGGCTCAGCATCCTTCCACAAAATAGGTCTTTTCTCTTTTATGTTTGTGGGTTGTGAACTTTCCTTTGCATTCTCAAAATTAAAGATCTTGTTATTGGGCACACAACCCCAGGTTGTGGTCTGCATCATATGTTATTACTTTATAATGAAAATGCTATATTATCCTTATTTCCCCCCATTATTCACGTGCTTAACCAGCCAGTATTTTCTTAACTTCTACTATCTGAATATTTGTACTGCCCTTTATTTTTTTTAAGCAGGACATCTGAGCAAAATAAAATTTGGTTGAAAGTCAGCAAACTGAACAGAGAGAACTTGTGTAGTAAACATCGACTTCAGGAACTGAATTAAATTTTTGCTTGTTCAGAATATATAAATACTTGTAAAACTTTGAGGAGCACTTTTTTTGTGGTTTAATAACTGAAACAGAACTACTGAGGGCAGTGGAGCCTTTAGGTAAGTTTAGAGAACCACTGCTGTGGTCTTCGTTCCTCCCGTCCTTGGCTTTGTCATTCTGGAGGTGTGACTGTGCAGTTGATTTTGGCAGAAACAATGTTGTGGTGTTTCCGGTGTACAGGTTTTCTTATGTAGTGTAAGTTTGCTCTTGTTGATTTAATGTTATCAAAACTATTGGAGGCTGTTGACTGCTGCCTTATTGTTGGCATGTGCCAACGCTGTAACATATCCTGCTTAGAGATTAGTAATGCTGAAACAACAGTCTAATGCAAAGAGAGACGTCCCTACGCAGCAGGAGTAGGAACTTGCTAGTTCCTGTTGGACAGAAAACACAAGTTCAACAAATTCTTCCTGGTTCCTGGGCAGAAGGAGCCAATTTATCAATGAAGGGTCCTGCACATGGGCTGATGTGCAGCCTTCCATTGAAAGCTACTGCTTTTTTTTCTTCCTTTCCTTGCTAATTGGCAGCGTCAAGTAAATACTTTGTAATACGAGGGCAAGCTTAATTCTTTCTGGTTCATGAGACAGCAATCTTAGAAAAATGTATTTTGGACTGTTTCTTTTATCTTTCCTTCTATCTTCCTATTCCTTCTCTGCCTCAGTCTTTAGGTCTAGCTTGGGATATTGGGAAGAATATAATACGTGCTCTAGTGACTGTTTATCCTTGCAACTGCTGTGAAATAGCTTGAGTTAGTTTTGATTGATAACAGATTCCTGCTACAAGTTTTTGTTGGTGGCTTTTTTTTATTCCTGCAGTTGCTGGTGCTGGATGCCCTGATAAAGGGAGAGAGAAAAGTTAGAATTTATCTCTATATTCATGGCTGTCCATCAAATTAAGACCCTAGTACACTGGGTGTTGTGGTGATGGTAAGCTCTGTAGATGGTTGTTGGACTGGATTACACCTCTCTCCCTGTATGTCTTAAGTATAGTAAATGTGTATTGACAGACCCCTTCTAACCGAGCTTAACTGTATCAAGAGCTGGGAAAATCTAGTTTCTTCTGTAGCTTTGAGTATTTTTTTTATGCTGTGTTATAGGACTAAAAGTTAACAACAAATGTTGTCCTGGACTCTTACAATAAACCTAAGAAGGGTGATTATAATGCAGGTGGCCAGAACAGAATGAAACGCAAACAATACTATCTTAAATGGCAGCAATTATTTTATTGATATTTTGCCTTTCTGAGGGCCACATCTTGTAGGTCTGGCTTAGCCTTCTTGCTTAGCTCTGCTGCAGCTGACTGGAACAGTATTGACATGTGTGAGTTACGTGCTGGGGTAGGGAGAGAAACTTCAGCAGGCGATGGTTAGCATTGTGATTCTGTGCTCAGTCAGAAAAACTGCTCTGACCAGGGTGGAAAGTCATGCAGCTGAGCAGGGTTATAATTCTAAACTGTGCAAACAACAGCAGTGAAACTAGGCTTGTTAACTGGCTGATCGTATTTCTGGAATCATGCTGGTGTGGTTAGAACTGGAGTTACAGACAAGCTTGAGTAGCTCCAAACCATTTTTCCTCCCAGTCTTCCTCCTCTTTGACCTCCAGGAGACAACATAAATAAAAAGAAACCTCTCACACATACCACGCTCTTGCCAGGAAAAGAGAAAGATCAAATCGTTATCTAAAACAAACTCAGTGATGTGACAGCTGCTGGCTGTTTCCTTGCTGTTTGCACTGGCTGCGTGGCTTGGTGTTCATACATCAAGTGCAGCTTCTCCAACTTATGTTCCTGCCCTCTGTACTCAGCAGCTGGGTAGTGGGATTATCACACTGATCCTAAGTAGGAAGGACTGCAGTGATCCAGGTGCTCCTGCTGTTCCTGATGCACCTCACCAAATAGGCAGGAAAATTACAGATTTCTTCTCTTCTTTCCTTATAACGTTCCAAAAGTTGTTGCTTAGTCAGTAGAAGTTGTAGAAAATAACATAGCTTTAAGTAACATTAACTCCCCAAGATAAATCACATCTTATGATTTGAGAGGAATTAAAGATTCCGACTGTAAACCAGCAGCCAGATGGCTTGGCAGGAGCCGCGCCATCTTACCACGAATGCTGGGATCAAAAAAGGAGTGCTTTGGGATTTTTCACGTAAGTGCTTATCTCACAGTTGCTGTGCATAGATGTGCCTACAAGATTTCTGAAATCCCCAAATCCACTCAGCTTTGTTACTGCGAGAGTTATACTGCAGATTAGAATACCCCATGGAGAATTCAGAACAACTAGATACAGGGTTCACAACAATAATATCTTGGACCAACTCCTAAATTTAGCATTGGAAGATGTAACTGACCCTGACATAACCTGCCGCATAACAGCTTTAAAGATGAAGTAATGTCTGTTCCTAAGATGGGCTGAAGCCCTATCCCTGTTTTCTTTTTTTTTTTTTGTTTTGTTTTTTTTTTTTCCTGCCTGTTACTTGGTGGTAGCTCTTTATATACTGTGATTTATAGAGCACTTCTTTTAAACAAGCAAATAATTTCTTTCTATCACAGTCCATAAAAGCTAAATACTGGTTTGGGACTGTTACTGGAATAGGTACCACAGTCACGTAATTTGTAACGCTCCTTCATGCCGTTTTACACACAGTTAGGGGAGATCCCTGCAATTAGAGGCACCTTTAACTGTCACTATTGACGCGACCTGCTAGAACTCTTCAGAAGCAGGCATTTCTTACAGTGTTCGAAGAATGAATGCTAATGCTTTGTGTTGTAAAATAGTCTTTTGGCTCTGTGGGGACTTAATGAAAAGGATTATTAGTTTAGTTTCCTTTTTTCCAGATGGAGATGTCAGAAGATGATAACGCGGAAGAATGCCCCACTGAAATTCATTGTTATCTTGCAGCGTTTGAAAGATCTCTTGTTTCTGTAGATGAGATGCTGAAGACAATGATGTCAGTTTCCAGGAGCCAGCTTCTCCAAAAGGTAAATTATCTTCTTTTTGACAACCTTTTTGTTATGAACACAGGAATACCTGGGACCCTGAACTGGACTAAAAGGGTCTGTTAGGCTAGGCACCCCACAGGAGAACAGCAAATACGATGCTTCCTACCCTTCATACCTAATATTTGAAATTCTAACATTTCTAAGTTATCTAGAGGGTCTTACAGATTAAATAATGAAACACATACTCTTCCAAACTGACAGTCTTACCAGTGGAGTCATTTAGGTGGACACTTCCTCAAAGTGCATGTCGAGTGCTCTTCCATAATGGAGAGGTCATTCATATTTCTGTCTGAGACCTTTTCACAGCAAACTCACTGGAACTTGGTATACCTGGAAGGCTGTAAAGGTGAATTGACAGCAGTGAGAATTGATCTGATTCTAGAAGTCTAGGCTTGCAGAACCTGGTGCTTGGAAAACCTCCTCTAGCTATACGTCTGTAAAATGTGGGGGTTTTTTCAGAGCATAAACACAGAGCGAGGTACTGCCCAATGACTTTATACAGGCCTCTCTATCTTTTAACATTTAAAGCCTAACATGTAATTTCTTTCCTGTAGGGCAAGAAAAAGCCAGCACTTGAGGGAACTTCTTTATCCTCTGAGGATTTCTAAGACAAATAAATTATGAAGAAAACAGTCTTGACAACCCTGATCTTTTGACAATATCCATGTTAGAACTAGTGAGCTGTACAATGATGGTATCAGAGTTTCTGGAAATCCTATAGGACTGAAATAATAAATCGACTTTGACAGTCAAGGAGAAAAAAACCCTCATTACCCTTACTCTTCCTTTGCTTTGCAGCCCCAAGTATTCCAGCACGCATTGAACACACAGCCTGTGTGAACACACATGTGCTGTGTTCGTGGGTTGTCTGTGGCACACTATATTCACGTGAGCTTCGGCAGTCTTAAGAGTTGGGGTTGTTTTCTTCCATTGATAGCAACAACTATTTTGAATTAAGTTTCTGTGGGAAAACAGAGACTTATTTTCGACTATAGGAACAGTATTCTGAGAGCTGCGTGCTGAGAGACTTTGTCCTTTTGGCCATATGGGACTCTGGTGTTTAACATGTGTGTATTTTTTAATTAATACATTCACAACTGTAAAATGTGAGTATTAGTAAAACCTGTTTAAAAATGTGCAAATGTGGTGTTTGGGTTTTTTTCTCTCATTCTAGTTAGACCCTCTTGAGCAAGCAAAGATGGATCTGGTTTCGGTGTACACGTTAAATTCAATGTTCTGGGGTAAGTATGGGGTGGGAGGAGAAGGCAGTGTTTATGATTGCCATCTGAACACCTTCTAAACAGCCACAAACAGCAGCTAATCGTATTTCATAGCCAAATAATTAGAAACTTGTAATTACCCTGAGGACCCAAATTCTTGCCATCCCTAGGGTAAATGATGTTGAAACTGCAAATTAAAAATTGGTATTTACAAAAGCTGACTTTTAAGGACGGAACGTTTAACCATGTTAGGGTTGAGGGTTTTTTATTTTTAGCAGCAATATTTGCTGATAATAGCTTGTCAGATAGCAACACAGTTAACTCCCATTCTTGTTAATGGTTTTATGTGGACGCTACGGTTTTCCTATGTGACTGATTGATTTGGTCCTCAGTTATGACAGCCTTCAGTTTCCAAAAAAAATGTTTTTTTTCTTGTAGTATACTTGGCTACACAGGGAATCAATCCAAAGGAACATCCAGTGAAACAAGAACTGGTAAGATTCTTACATTACATGTGCTGCAATATCTTACTTGCCCAGGACAGTAACTCATAGAAGTAAAAACATGTTTATCTCTGTGTTTGATATGTTGCTATAATAGCACGCTTATGCTACATGGCATTATATAACTGTTCATGTGCCCTGTTGGGCTCCCAAAATGAAGAAAGTAGTATTTTTAGTTCAAAAAAGTGCTGTTTAAAACAAAGTTGTAAAGTCCGTTGAAATTAGAAAAGAATAAGATGAATGGTGTCATCTTGTCTTCTTTTCTCCACCTTTAAGAACTGGATTCTGAACAGAGCAGTTTTTCACTTCTGTCTGTTAAATGGAAAAATGTTACATGTCTGATAATAATTTATAACTTCCAGTATGGCATTTTTTTCTTGCAAATACTTGGAATCATGTTAATCTCTGAGACTGCCTTTTCGTACTTTTGTATGACTCTAAAAGTATAGTAGAGTTGATTTACTAGCAAAGGCGGGAAAGAGCCCCCCTCCCCCTTCCAAGTTCTCCATTAATTCATTTTCTCAGCAGTAAAGAATCCAGTTCAGCAACAAAGCTAAAAGCTTTTTTGGCACCACTTGTATGTGTATTGTCCAGTAATTCTGCATTAGTGACATATTTACAACCTATAATAAATCTTTTAGGTTTGTCTTTATATTCCATTTAGATGCATGTCTACAGTATAGAAGGCTGGCTATCTTGAAAGTTCTGCTGACTTAAAAAAAATCAAATCATTTAGCCTGAAGAAAAAATAGAAATCAAAACTTACAGCTACCTATTTTAATTCCTGTATAAATGAAAATATTAAATCTGGGCAGTAGTAAAAGCTTAGATGTAATCCTTACATAACCAACGGAACAGACGATAGGACTGAAAAATGTGGAAAGCTAGCCTGAATAACAAGAATACTTCTATTTTTAATTTTGTGAGGTTTTCAGTAGTCTAGACTGTATCATATTGAAAATGGATCAGTTAATATTTCATAAGCTTTCAGTTTCTTGTTCCTCCTGTATTATATAGTGTCTGAATACTGTGTTAATTTAGTGATACTAAAAAACTAAATTGTATCTCTTCTGCTGTGGGTATTTTATGCTGGTATTTTACTTACAATTGTCAGTCATTTCAACTGAAGAATGAGTGAAATATCATAGCCTGTTCTTAGCCGGTTCTCTTTTCCAAGGTGAATGAATGCACGTTGCTTCCTTCCGAGAGCATTGTTATGTTCTTATCCATGTGGAAAGGGCATTAAAAAAAGACTGATCTGTCTTTATGGTTTTGTTTTTAGAATTGCTCTCCTTGTGTACATACAGGGAATACAGGGAGATTCAAAGTGTGTTAATAAAACTTACATTCAAGCTATGGGAGTTAATTTCTTCTGTCACATTGACATTTGTCAGCTCCTTTTTCCCTTGTTGGTACATGTAGGCTTGCCATCTGTTCTCATTAGCCACCTCAGTCACCAAAGAAATATCGTAGTCTATCATGATTTCAGACCCTGTAAAGCTCGCCTCATTAAACCACGGTTTTGATACAGAAAGGGCAGCCAACTTTTTGACAAATCAGTTGCCTCTAATGGTCATTGAAGAATTGAAAATCAGTTCAGTAGTAGTCTTGTAACTTTTGTTCCAGACTGAAAGAGCTGTCAGTGGCTGTGTGAGAGATGTGTGCGTTACATAGTATCAACATTTATTTAGGTAGCAGTATCCATAAATGTTCTGTTAATCCGTATCTGTAATTCAGGTATCAAGTAGAGCGCTATGTATCTGTGTTTGTCTATGTGTATATATAAATATGTTGTTGTTGTTTGTATTACAGTAACACCTAAAGGCCCTAGAGTTGAAGGCCAGATTAGGCTCAATATGTAGTAATGAAATCTGTATTTTACAGAATTACTCCGTGTCCTCTCTAGTCAGTGAAGAAAAGCAGGCATTTAACAGAGGGTGGTTCCCATCTTAGAGGGGTTACACTCTTGAGGTAATTGTCTTTATTGAATGCAGAAGTAGATGAGGATGAGTAGGCACACAAATGAGACTGTTCATCTAGGAAGGTGTACTTAGGTGGGGCTGAATCCAAGCCCTGCTTTGCTCAACAAAGCCTTAGACACCAAATGACTATGGTAGGCTAAGATGGCAAGAAAGAATCCCCTTGCTTTATGGGATGGCAGTGGAAACAGGCTTTTTGTTTGTTATTTATGGTCATAAAAGAAACTTCTGGTACAGCTGGAAATTTATCAGGCTGCGTTAAACAGGTTCATTGACGATTACCCATGACCATTTCAGGATCTTAAACACAAGACTTCTTTGTAGTTTCACGTGTAACACTTGTAACATCTTTTGATTTTTGTGCAAGATGCTTTTAGGCTTTGCTTGGACATGCTGTGAATTTTGGTGGGTTTGTCTTTTGCGGTTTTTTTTTTTGCAGTCAGGCAGTGTAATTAACCTAGAAATATGCCAGTGTTGTTTTGCGATCTTTATGTACGCAAAACTCCAAATGGAGTTCAGGATTTTTGTTTTCTAATTTTGCCTCAAGAACAATTCTTTTCTCTCTGTAAATTAGATGCAGAGTCTTCATCTCTGTAGGACTTCATGTTCCTATGACAGTGGATGTCATGCAGGTATTAGCGTGGTTAGTACCTGTCATGGAAAATGTGCTAAAGGGGAAGCCTCAAGTTTGCAAAGAGCTTGGTATAGATATTGGTTTTCTAGGTATATAGTCACAGAAATACAGAGTGTGGAGAGCTTCTACTCATTGATTTTATTTTAGCATCAATCTCGGGAGAATGGCGTGAAATACACTTTTTTTTTTTTTTTTTTTTCTCCTAGGAGAGAATAAGATCATACATGAACAAGGTCAAAGAAATAACAGACAAGAAGAAGGCATCCAAACTCAATAAAGGAGCTGCTTCTAGATTTGTAAGAAATGCACTCTGGGAACCAGATGCTGAAAATGAACATACCTCCAAAACTCCTGCTAAAGGAAAAAAGAGAAAGTTGGACTAAATTTTTGTTTCCCTTTTATATAAATTAGAGACACCTAGAACTTATTTTGAAATGTGTTCTGCATACTGTATGCATCTTCCAGAGGTGCTGCATAGCAACATCTTGTTTAGGTTATACTTAAGAATTTTTACAGGATTATATTTTGTCTAGAACACTTGTCACTGAGGTGATCAGATTGTACATGTGTCTGAAAGAGCCACTGGATGTACAGAAAAAACATATACACTTTTTAATGATAACAACCTGACGTACACTTGCTGGTAATAGATACTAGTGATGCTTTGCTCATAATGACTAAGACGTCAATTGTTTTTACTGCTGAATGATTGACACTTTTTTATATGTCTTTAATCTCCTGAATATTAAAAAGTCTCAAACAATGCTACCCGGCCTGTGGTGTTTATGAAAGCCGTGTTTACTTTCTCATTACATCATTGTGTGAAATGCAGTATTTGTAGAGTTTTGTAAGGTTTATTCACTGTAAACTGTTTCCTTTTCAGCCTCTGAACTTGAACATGTGCCATTTTCTTTTACTTCTGTTGCCGCTGATAAAATTGAGCTTCAAGGGCCTCAAGCAAACAGCCTGGTTTCCACTCTAAGCTACTGTGTCTAGTCAATGGAAAAAACAGATATCGCCAAAGGGCAATCTAGTGTCCAAAAAAAGGAGCAGGCTGGAGACAGCTATTAGGAAACAGTGCATGCAGGAACTTGGTTGGAATTCTGGCTGCAGTGCTCGTCCCTTACTGCTGACACTGAGAGAGAAACGATACGAGTGTGGACACCCACTGCTATTTCTCAGATCTCCATCAGGGCAGGCATTCTCTGGTGCAATAAAAACTACTGCTGTCTTGCAGACTTTCTACTTGCTTTTCCAAAACTGTGAAGCTTAGTCACTTAGGAGAGGGTGTGTGCTGGTTTCTTCAGAAGAACCTCACTGGTTCATTTTCAGAAAGACTGCAAAGCAGAAGTCAAATGATCTGCCCTGAAGCTGTTTAACAGTTAGCAGTAACCTGACTACTTATGGAGGAAAAATAAACAATTTTGTTCACCAACATGCAGCTTGAGTAGCAGTCTAGAAAACTAGTAGGGAAATATTGTTAGTGTGAAAGACTAAATGATAAGAACACATGAATCCAGTATATTTATAGTACTGCAAGTTGAATGAGGTGCAGTGGATGGTTACTGTCCTAACAGTTTACTGCGTCATGCAATGCGGAATATGGACTAAATTACATTAGGTGCTAGAATGAAGGTTCTCTTGTCATTGACTGTCTGAAATAGATCTACTTGAAAGTGGAAATTCAACACATAGACAGGTTTATTAAACTTAAATGTTGGGTATGTAGAAACTTTTTAGTGACTGGTATGAATCTACACATTTTTGTTTATGGTAAACTGACTAAATAGCAATTCCTTCAATCCAACTAACAAGAGAACTTGCTTGTAGATATGTTCCTGTAGGTACCTGGCTTTGCTGCCTCAAATCTACAGGACTGCTTATGTAAGTATGCATGTCAAAGGCCCATAAACATTTGCCAGCTGCAAGCTGAAATAAGAATGCTTTACTTCTACGCGTTAATGTCGTGGTTATGCCAAACCAAAGAGCTGTTGGACTTGGGAGTCTTTTTATTGTGCAGTTAAGGTTAAAAATGCTAAATACTCAAAATGTGTTCTTGACTAAAGGTAGCAATAGTCATGTGAAGCACTTCTTCTCTTGGTGTGCTCAGTAGGTTTGGGCAGAGTTTATTTGGAATTCTGCATGTCCTGTCTTGTACCCCTTTCAGCCTGATGCTGCAAATGACAGCTGTAGACTTTGTGCGGATGGAAAGGTCTGCATGTGCAAAGCATGAGGTTCAAAATGTTCATCTCAAAAACATGAAAAATAAAAACCCCGCCAGGTGTCCTATGAACAAATTGGGAAAACAATAGCACAGAAGTGGTCTGAAGTGGCAGCACTTTAATATAGAGATTTTTCAGGGAGATAACGTCATACTTTGAGAGGCATTGCATTGAGGAAGTGAGTAGCTCAGCTTGTATTTACGCACAGTGCTGTTAATTAAAAGGGGATTGAAGGACATTTCCATTACATGGTTTTCCTCTTAAGCTTCAATTATAGCTTTTGTTTTAAAAGGATAATTTCTGAAAAGGACCATAATTCAGTGTCCAGTAAAGTACACAGGTCTCGCTGGTAAATGTTTAAACAAGAATAATGCAAGGCTATTTAGCTAAGACTTACTTTGGTAGAAGTCCATCTGGTATGATTAATTTTACACAGGTATTTGGCATTTGTGATGGGACAGTTTAAACAGATGTAACAAATGCAATTTTGTAAACTTCTGTACAGAACTCTGTTTTTTTAAGGCTGGTATCATTCAGAATGGCTTCTCACAGCCTGGATTTGTGGCTTTTCGAACACTGAGAAAGTGTTCCCAGCCAAGTGCCCCACAAACTAAGAAGCGTCACCATGTGCTTGTTATTAACAACCCTATTAGAAAAAGGCTTGAAATACAAGATCATGAATGCCAAGTGGTTTTTATATCACTAAAGTGTTCTTGGAACATCTAGACTTCAGGATAGGTGTTTACTGACGTCTCAAATGGGGAAATGACGACTGAACATTGTTTGCGAAAGTTCCTCCCTGGAAAAGCTACATGAGCATTGGAATAAAAAATAACAACTTTCCTGCCTCAAAATAGGAGGCTGGCAAGAAAAACGTTTATTGCAGTGGCTGTGTGCAAAGATCTGTGCAAGCCATAGTTTGTAGAATGGTGCTACAGGACCAGAAAGGGAAAGAAACATCGGGGAGAATTCTAGTCCCATTGCTTTATGTGCTGAACATGGTGTAGAAATACCATTTCTGTATTAGTTAATGCCACTGTAATGCAGAGAGTTGCTATTATAATAGTAAGCAGTCAATTAAAGTATTAATGAACTTAAGATATTTAAAGAGCACTAAGGTTTGTGTGACATCTCCCTGCTTTCTCTTCTTTTTGCTATATTACAGGTTAATTAATACCACACATAGCAGCGAAAAGAAGCACTAACAAAATTGCTGTTTCTGAGAACGTTTTTAACTAATGTAATAAGAAAATTATGTAAAACTCTATAAGTTACAGTAGGAACGTATGTAGTTGGACTGACTAGAGCTAATCAATGTCATCAAAATCAGAAGGTTTTGTGTTCAGGTTTTTAAGTTAAAAGTAAAAATAGTCTTTTTTTTGTTAAAGGTAGTGTTTTGATACATGCATTTAATGTTACCTGTCCTCGGAATGTCTCTTGCTTTCTAGTCTTTGCACCAAGAAAGTGATGACATTGGCAGGAACAAGTGAAATTAGCAGCTATGACCAGAATTTGAGGTTGCACAGGGAATTTTCCAAGCTTACAAAAAAAATACTTCAGAAGAGACATGAAAATGCAACTCAAGATTTGAAGCCCCACTAGTATTAGTGTTAGGTAACTACATTAAAATAGCAAACAGCACTTGGGGGCATCTGGGGAGCTCTGTGCTTGGCAAAACTTGGAAGTCATGGGACAGTAGGGACTTGACCCATTGACTGTAAAGTCAATGGGAGACTTTCCATTTGAACTGCTGCAGTTGGACAGGAAAAGTAAATTACTCAGTTAATCAAATCAGTGGCCTGGGACTTTGTACTAGATGTCTGGCCACTGCTCAGTGTTTTTTCAGTCAGTGAATTACCTTTTTCTTAGGTGCATCTTTGTATGACTAGTGAAAGATTTCCTCTCCACACGCCTATGCTTCTCAGAAAAATATTGCAGGGAGAAAGCTCCATGTCATTAACTGTCCCAAGCCATCTGAAGGGATTTTTGATATAGCAAAAGGGGCATCTTTGACCTGAGAAACTAGGTCTTCTCTCAGCTGTGTTAAATTTCTGCAGATCTACTCCTAGAAAACCTCACTCTCTGACAGAGTTTACTGTGGCTGCAAACATAGGAGAAATCTTACTAGAACTTAAATTCCCACCCTTATAAATGCTAGTCATGTCAACACATCACTGGCACTCCTTTCTAATCCTTCAGTATTTTTATTATTGGAGAACTGCANATTTTTATTATTGGGAGAACTGCAGCCTCAAGAGTGGATGTTTTATTAGCATGAAGCTTTGTAAAAAAGTATTAATGTTGCAGTTTAATTGGAAATCTCCTCAAAACATAGTTATCTGGAATTACGACAGTTAAACGAACTTAATGCTCTCAGAATTAAGAATTTTATTGGATTTAAGAAGGTATATCAAAATTCCCTTTTTAACTGTGGGGCTGGGACCATTACAAATGTAAAGGGAAATCCTGGTTTCCATAGGAAGTGACGTATTTTGCCCAGGGACTGGTGAATACCTGGTTCTGCAGCTCCAGGAGAAGAGACCTTGGTTCCCTGGATTCTATCAGCTGTTGGCCACAGGAAGGCCTTTAGGAATGGTAAACAGCTAAGTCCAATCTGTAACTGGTAACACAGATAGAGGTATATTGGTGTAAGCGGCATTCTGCGGCATGGGGTTTCTTCTGGCAAGATCTCACTGAACTTTTGGCAATTCCTGAAGATTGTCTCTACTGCAAGCAACTGCAAAACCCCTTATACCTAGAAAAAAACTTTAACATCGTTACAAGCTGGGATGCGTTCCAAGTTAGCCATGAAAAAGGTGAAACAACTTGATTGGAATGTCATTTCTTTCTTCCATCAGACATGGCTGCTGGTAATGCATAGCTGCTTTGCAGAGTTAAAGTGTAAGGAAAGAGCAGCAAACTATTTTTGATGCAAATCAGAAGTTGAAAAAAAAAAACACTTCAGCTAAACGGTGACGTGCAAATCAGAATGTAATTGGAGAAACAATCATGAGGCTTGTGGAAATTTTCTGCTTCTCTGAAAGAGTAAGTGACAAGCTTCAAGCCAAAGAAACTTTCCAACTTAGAGGGCCAAAATACTGAAAACTGGGTGTATCCCAAATGTGGTTATTTCTTTGTCATAAACTGAGATGTAAAGATGCCAAAAGAGGGCATTAGTTAAAAAGACTAGATGTTTCTTAACTAGAAGTTTACTTCCAGTGATTAAAAAAAAAAATGTTAGGATACAGTGGTTTAGCAGAAATAATACAGAAAGTAAATAATGCATTTTCTCATTTTAGAATCATGTGACATATATTAGAAAAAGAGGCATTCAAGTTCTGCGTTGTGGCAGTGTCATTTTTCTTTTTGTTAATTTGCTTGGAGTGCTATTCCTCACAGAGAGTCCCAGAAAGTCGACACGAATGCTTTTGTTCTGCAGATCACTTTTAGCATCCTTAGCATTAGTGGTAGCTTGCATTTTTTCTTCAATTTCTGCTCTCCAAGAGATGCACTTCTAATATTTCACTGAGAGAACTAACAGTTTACCTTTTTGCTGACTTTTAACCTTCCCTGTAGGAGAAAATCACAGATCTATGGAATACTTGGTGGTGATCTAAGCAGCAGACCTTGAACTGCTCGGTTTTCATCAGCTGTACCAAAGGGAAAAGAGCAAAAGCTTGTTTTTACTACTAAGCTGAGTGAATATGGTGTGGAAATCTTGTAATGGCAAGGTATCAATTTTGTAAAGTGATATATTTCAGAGGGGATACTAAATTTGACTGTGAATAAAAAGCTTTATAAATGGAACATTTAAGAGGCTATCTTTTACTTTTCAGTGTAGGGTTGCCTTGACATGCATCATTTCAATTTGGCAGCCCCGGCAAATGGATGGAAGCAATTCAGTATGATAATTCAGTATTGCCAAGAGGCTGCTTCTCTGTCTAGTGTGGACACATTCCATGGGCAAATTTAAAGCCTGTATTAAGTGATAGCAAAAGGGTCTAATTCAGCACTAGGATGTTCGAGCTTTACATCAAGGCAATCTTGATATCAGAGGTGCCTAGATGGTGTATCTGAAGGGTACACGAACAACAAAATAATTTTCAAGCTAAGGATACCTCAAAATCATGGTGTTATATCTTGTATAGCAATGATGCAGAATAGGTAGAAAAGAAACTCTGCTCTGCTTGCAAATAAACTCTTTTAAAGTAGTAATTGTAGGAGCAAATTCTTAGCTGCTGTTTACTGGCAGAGTCTATTGAAGTAAATGAGCAGCTACTGAGTTGCGCAAGTGAAAAAGCAGTAGTCTTTGATATTCTCTCATTTCGTATGAATGTTCACTTTCACAAGTATGTTGTCACCTTTGTTTCCTAGAATGTTTTTTTTCTTTGTCACTACTTTTTTGGCCTCACGGGAACAAATCAGTCATTTAAAACCACAAAGTTACTGTCCCCAGTATTAAAAGGTGAGACGGAGAAATGCCTAGTAACAAACAGTGTCAAGTTGGATCGCATAAACAATCCTCTTTAATTTGTTGCCCTGGGCTGACAAACCTACTCCCCAACTCACACACAAGACAAAACATGTTTTCTCCTGCAAAGTTTCCATGGAGAGAGCATTTCCTCAAGGCCGTTAATCTCATGAGGTGCTGTCCATATATGTATGTGCACATTACACATCCACTTGCACGTTATAGATCTCCTCCATGGCAGCAAGTTCTTCTCTCCGTGTGTAACAGAATACAAAGTACGTATTAGCGAAATGCTGTTGCTGGAGTCTGTGTGTAACATCACGAGCTTTATTCTCTATTGCTTTCAGTCAGTTTAACTCTGTATTCCATTAGGGCCACAGCAACAAAAATCCAGCACAAAAGGACTGAGAATTTGGCTTTATGTAGGTATTACATGAAGGCGCTACAACTTTTAGCACCAGGAGCTCCTGACCTAACTCAGGAAGCTGCTGCTTGTTCATCCAGTACACTCAGATATCTCAAGATCACCTCTTTAAAGCCTGTCTCTTCTTTTCTAGACTCTTTCCTTACTAAAACATTTTTACTGCCTGTTTCCTTCATCTGGCCCTGGATTCCCCAGAAAGGAGCTGATTTATTCCAACACCTTCCCTTCTTGGAGAGGGCTTACGCTATTTGACAAAATAACAGAAACAAGAAGAGCACCAAAATATGTTCTTCCCCTTTCTCTGCTGATTAGTATATTGGGCAGCTCTGTTTCAAATGGAATGTCTTTATGTAACAAAAACAGCACTAAACATCTAGCTGACTCTAAGTCACTGACTTCCAGTGAGATTTACTTGTCTGTTAAAGTCCACTTCCTTGATGCTTTGGCTGTTTGTTAAGCTTTATTTACTTATTAGTATATACAAGGCTTAGCACTGATACTTCCACACAGCGCCTCAGCTTCTTATGGTCATGTTCTGTTACCAGATGTTTATAATTTTGCCAGCTTTTAACTACTTGTATTGGACTTTTTCATGTTTGGTCTCTGCCATGGCTGAAATGTTATTTATCCCCCCTAAAAGGCTAAGCAGTTATTCTTACAGCAGTTCAAGAACATGGTTTGTGAAGTACAGGCCACATTGGCAATGCTGGCTAAAACTTCTTGACTGTTCTTCTAAAGGTTGTAACTCCTTCTTTGTTAAGGTAAAAATCTGAAATGCGTTTGTCACGAGATTAAAAATAAAAGTTATCTCAGTGAAAATCTATGCAGATCAGGGCTCTGGAGGAAGCTCAAGAGAACTGCTTGGTTGATACTGGCCCTTAATTTGCCCATGTTCCAGTTTTCCCATGCGTGGTCATCAGCATTACTGAGCTCCTAGCACAGTTTTGAAGCCACAAATAGCTGAGAGAGGAATATGGGCTCTGCAATTAAAGTCCAATTTATCTCCGATGATGACAGGGCTCTGTAACATACTATACTTGCAGAATTGCAGACCTAGTACAACTTTTCAACAGCATTGTTTTAATGTAGCTTTATATGGATTTCAGATTTTAAATAAATTAATGTAGACAAAAGATGCTCTCATATGTAGCGGATTCATTTACATTATGATCACACAGAAATTCAACTTCATACCAGTTTAACTAAAATGGAATTAATTCACGTGTCACCTTCCTAAGGTAACTCCAGTGTGAGTGTACCTCTTTTCACTTTTTAAGTATGCTGAATGTATTAGAAATCTGAAACTTAAATTTTTCTCAACTCAAACAATAACGACAAGAAGGGACTGAGTTACACTGTTACTTTTGTTGTTGTTGATTTTTTTTTTTTTTTTGAGGGGCGTGTGTTTATTTTTTAAGCTGTGGAGCTGGTCCAGGTTTGAGCTGGCACAATGAACTCTGGTCCATTTAATGTGTTCCTTTTAATAGGTGTTCTTGCGATGTGTACTACCGTATTTTCTGGAAGACACTTGGATCATTAAAGACTAAGAATTCAACCTCATCCCTTACATATAGAATTACACAGAATAATTTTGGTAGATAAATGAGTCATTTCTGGGGCATAGGTTAGTATTTCTAGATGTACCTGTACTTTATAGTGCTTTTTCTTTTTTCCTTCCTGAAATGAGGGTAAACTGCCTAGATTGAGACTTGGCCCACTTAAAAAAATTAACAAGAACAAAATAAGCTTGGAAAAACTTTTTTTTTTTTGTCTCCTGACACCTAGGTGAGGTTGTACTATCAGAAAAATTAAGGGCAAGATTTTGCTCTTGGATTTGCTTGCACAGGTGTTCAGAAGGCAAAGAGGACAGATTCTGATACCAGCTACAGTGACTTCTGACTTGCAGAGACCCCATGGGACATCCATTCCCGCAGTAAAAAGCCAACACAGAATTGAGCCAAGCCTTCAGTTAATTCATAGTTGTAAGCTTATCCATGTCCAAAAAGAATTTGAGGTTCTAAGTCATTTTAAGACAAAGCCTGTAGTAGGTAGCCTGCTGGCCTCAGGAACCTCAGTGGCCATTACCTCAGCTGGCAAAGATTAGTAACAATTTACTCAATTCAAGCATCGGAGTCAAAGTCCCACCAACAGCAGGAAAAACAAAACAAAAGCAAAAGCTGATTCTCAGCTAGTGTTAACTGGAGTGACTTTGCTAGCAGCGTGTGTGTTAACACATCTGTGGCCCCCATGTTGTTAAGGTATCTGAGTATTTCTGTGACATAACTGAAGAACATGTCTTAAAGCTTAGGTTTTGACAAGAATATGGAAAATGAGCCAGCCACCACAAGCTCAAAGTTTTCCCTATTTAGTGTATCTGATCCTTATTTTAGTAGGTTAGCTTACTCATGTAAAGTTTGAGGCAAGCTTTTTTCAGTTTGATTACATCACAACAGAGAAGGTGTGTAAATGCTCACGTTTAATTACCTTTGTGCTTAAAGGCCATTCCATCTCTTTTTCAGTCTTTTAGCTGCTTTTCCTATGTCCGCCCTCAGCATAATTCAACTGGGTGGCTCTCCTTTTGCCTCTGAAATTAGATTGCAGGAAAAGAAATACTGCCAGAAATTCTTCAGGGCTTCTCACAAGTTTGTGCTACTCAGGCACATCTGTGTGGTATTACCTAAATGACAGTAATTGCTACAGAAACAAGATCTATTAAAACAGGGAGAACATCTTATAGTAGTTTAAATTAGTTTAAATTAAAAGGCAAGGTGAACAGCATATATATCCCTTGAAACCAATACACACTTTGTGTGCCTTTGTGGCACCTGCACAGAAGTGTCTGTCTTCTTCACAGTCCTCTGCCTCTTTCCAGAGCAGGCAGCACTCCCACGCCCAAAACAACCTTCCTTCCCTCATTCCACCCCACAATGACTTCCTACATCTCAGCAAGGAGTCGCTGACTTTTCATAGTTTATCCTTCATGGAATACAATCACTGACGGTATTGCCTTTGGCAGGGGTTACCTTGTTTAAATAAATAGGTGCATCACGCATGGTTTAAGCAAATAGAGCAAACCAAAATGGTTCACCAGAAGTCTTATTTGCCTTTTTTTTTTTTTTTTTCCCCCCCCGATGGAGCGGTAGCTTGCCTCAATCACCACCGTACCTCCAGGCTCTGGAGCTCAAGGGGCGCCATTTTCCCGTACCTCAAACCCCTCCCAGAGGCTATGGCCACCACCCAACCTCTGCGCCTTCCTCCCCAGCAGAGCCTTTCAGAGGGAGACACACATCCCCTGCACATCCTAAAGGCTCATCCTGAACTTGGTGGAGTTTTTTGCGTGCGTTTTCCCCGCTCCCTGCGCTCACCCGGAGAGCCAAAAGCCCAAGGTGTCTGCCGCCTCCCGCGCCCGGTGCAGCTGTCAGCGCCCAGCCCCGGCGCCTAAGATGGCGGCGGCGCCTGGCGGGCCTCGCCTCACGGGAGCAGGGCTCTGAGGTGCCGTGGTCGCTTCCCGGCCTGTCTCCACCTGCCCTTCGGTCCCTCTACAGGAAAAAGGTAGAATTTGCTCTTCTTTGCACTTATCTCGATAAAGCATACCTGTGTCACTTGATGGAAGAGCTCGGCAAGGAGGCACAGTGGGGATATGTTGCTGAGGAATGCTTGAGGAGGCCCTTCCTTACAACGTCTGTTAGAGGTGCTGTGTGGAATTTTACTGCGTATTTGTTATTTCCCTACTTCTCTTTCTGTGTTTCCGCAGTGTATGCCATGGATGGGAGTGCTGTGGCAGGCTGCTCGGGGTGGCTTTGCTGGCGGCGGCCCTGGGGTTAACATGGCGGCAGCTGCCTCCCGCCCTCTCCCTGCACGCAGCCCCGGGGGAGTCAGAGGCTGAGGGAAAAACTCGGGGTGGAGAGCGGGAAAGCACGTTCAGACGAGGCCTTTGACACATGGCGTCAGCTACAGGCTCTTTCGGCAAATTTCACCCTGTTTGTTTTCCACTTGGTGGCAGCAAAGGAGCGTCAAACGGGACAGAGGCAGCGGCCACAAGGGCTTTTTATAAAGCCTTGAAAATCTGCTCCTGAGGTTCAGGGACTAAAAAACCCAGGCGAATGGAAGAACCCAAAGTTTCAAAATCTTTAAAAATACAGAAATACTGCATTTCTAAGATGAATGAAAGTGCTGCTCCGCCCATCAGGTAGTCATAGTTAAAAATGCTGCTTTTCTTACCTAATTTCCTTTTAACAAGCCAACGTAGTAGACTGCACTATGTCTTCTGACTTTGACAGATTTTAGCAGCATTTTATGAGCAACCAGTTAAATTTCCATATGCTCTGCTTAGTTTCTGATGTTTTGGGTTTTAAAGACGATGTGTGTATGTATATACATAATGTAATGTAATCTCTGCACAATTGGAAAGTAATACATTTGACTTCTAAATTCAGCTGAGTTTATAGACCCGTTTCTACTCTGACTTCCACCTGTTTTGGCCTCATGGAAGGCTGCTAATGCTGATGGGTTTGGTTCTAAGTTACAATGGTGTAAGCCAGAAGCAGATCAAGTAATTTATTTTTTTGCTCAGGATCCTGATATGTTGCAAATATTGAGTGGAGAAAGAGCAGCATTTCTGCACTGCAGACTGGAGGACAGGACCCCAGCTGGTGGAATGACCCATACTCTGTGGATTCTGAAGGCTTTGCACTTCTTTGGGAATGAAGTGATGCAGTTTTACCAGAAGGTCTTAAGCAGGTGTTGACTTGTCTTTCGTGCTTACTGCCTATCAGTCCTAGCTGGCATGATGTGTCATCCTAGGTGTGTTATTTGAGTTGAGCACATCTGTGCAGTGCCCCATTCAGAACAGAGTTGTGACCTTCCCAGTGGGAGGGAAAAGATGGTCAAAGGCTGCAGCCTTGGCCAGCAAAGGTGGATGTCCTTCTATTAATAGAACAGTACTGGTTTTCACCAGCACAGGATGGTAGCTGCAACTGCCTACTTTTTAAAATAACATTATCTGGGAATTTTTTTGAGGCAAAGTCTTAATTTTCACAGTATTTATTCTCTGCTTAGCATCAGGTCACTAATGATATTCATGCTTGCGCTTAAACTAGCAGGAGCACATCACAAGCGTAAGAAACTTGCATGTTAAGACTTGAATCTTGCTTTCACTTATACCACTGTAAATCTTGAATAGCCTGACTGATTCTTGTGGATTTGCACCATTAAAATAAAAAGGCATTAGTAAAGACTTATTTTAAGGGCTTCCTTAGACCTGAGGTTTGATTCTGCTCTGAAATAAATCAGGGCTGGCTCTAATGAAATCACCAGTATTACGTAGTTATGAAATCCCAATGGGAGCAATAGACCTTGTGTTCTGGTTTACATTCCTTGAGCAAATCTGCTGGTGATTCACCCCTCCTGCCCCAGGCTCCCCACTGAATGTAGGAGGAATGCAAAGTCAAGTCCTTTGGCTTCAGTCACAGCCTACTTGACACATGTAGTTACTTGTATATTGGTCATTCCTTTTCTTCCTCCAGAATTTCAATAGTATGAGTCTCTTTGAAGATTGTGCTTCTGAATCAACCCCTTGGTCTAACGTCATACTGGCCGAGTCCCAAGATGAGTTCCCTGTTTGTATCTCAAGAGTGAGAATGCAAAATACTCAGCTCCTAGAAGAAACCTGGTAGAGAATGATACTGGCCGCCAAAGCCTTTGGGTTTTTAATATTTTTTTTAAGAGGGAAAACTGAGTATTACACATATTCATTGAGAAAAAAGAGATTTTTGCTCTTTCTCTCCTTCCCTTTTCATAAACAATATGTCTGTACTTTTGCTACCTCGTGTAACACTCCTGAGTAACACAGGGAGGGCATCAGTGTAACAATTAAGTTGGATTATAGGACAGGCATATGAGGTCCCCCTGTTTGAAAGATTTTGTCAATGTCCCTAACAGCTTAAGTGTGTTGGTCCCAAGAAAGTTGATCCAGAATTGTATTCCTGTTTTTAAACTGTTCGTTTAATAATATCTTTCTTATTTCAAGTGAAGATGTGCCAATGAATGACTTAAAAGCCATTTGTTTGTGTGTTAAAGTACTGCTTTAGTCTAAGTAGAAAACCCGCTTTTGCTCCAACTGAAGTGAAATCTCTCTGGTTTTGATTGATTATGATCTCTGTTAATCTTGGATTTGCTTTGTGATGGGAGGACTAGAACCAAATCTGGTAGAAGCTGGTCTGGTGCTGAAAATGCCATACTCCTTTCATCTCAAGACACAAGCAAAATTCCTAGTGACTTTAGCTTAGATTTTGCCATCATAAGTTTCAAAATCCCTCGATCTCCTGCATCTGCAGGTGAGTTTTTGCCTTGAACGTAATTTACCTTTCTGCTTTGGAGTGGGTGCTGTTTTCATCTAGTCAAAGAAGTCATTGGACTCTTCAAGCTCAGCAGAAAGGCCCAAAACTTCAATAAACACTGGATTGGGCTTGTCATCGTTAGTGAATTGGAAGAAACAGAAAATTAAACTTTTGAAGTGAGGCAAATAGCCGACGGGGACTAGCAGTTTGCCATCTGATGAGTGTTACAGAGTGAGACTTTGCAATGTTACCTACAGGTGCAGAGACCTAACCCTCCTAAAGCCCCCAAACCCTCCTGAAACGACAGCAAATAACCCTCCTGGGCTTGGATTCCAGCCAGTGGCAGAGAAAATAGAATTGGGAAAAGTAAAGATTAGCTCTTTTCACTCCATTTTCCTGAGAGGGCAGTTAAGCTCAGTTCTGCCCTATGAGGATAAGTCCCTTCAGCCTTGTGGTGCCCCAGTAACACCCAGTAGGCAGAGCACGTTGCCACTGTGGAATAGGTTGGGTTTTTTCCACAGTTCCTATGAGGCCATTGTTGCTACTGTTGTCTACTATAGACACATGTGGAAACTTTTTTTTTTTTAAATTTTATTAAATTAAATCCATTAAGGAAAGATTGGCAGCAACAGTTGAAGTGATATCATTTTGATTATAAGTTTATTATGCCTTGACGATGGATGAGTCAAGGAAACAGACATTTTTCATTACAGCACCAGGTTAACTTGCTGGTTGGAGCTAAATATAATTTTCCAGCTGTCTTCAGCGTTTATGGTGGTAAGGCCTTTAAGTTTAAAGCCGTAAGTTCTGCTCGTATCACTGCTGACCGAAGGAGCTTTATATTGAGTTATGCCAGTTGCAGATTTAGACCTTCATGTGTGGGGCCATATGCAGACAGAACAATCTTGAATGACAGAGTTTCTGTTTTTCCACAGCATTTTAGCCAAGTTTAGTTGAAAAGCTAAAGCACTTTCAATTTAACAACAGTGCCTTAAGCCTGAACCTTCTGGCCTAGAGGACAGGACATCTCCCTACGCGTATCTATCCTACATATGTATTTGGGATCCACACAGTTGTCTGATGGCAGGATGACAGGGAATGGGTTTAGATGATCCCCCAGATGAGGGGAAAGGATGGTTCGTATCAGAAGTGGTGTTTTTTGCTGTGACACACTGATAATATGATTTTTGGAGAACTCTTAACTTTGGTTTTAGTGTTAGATGTATGTTGGTGTATGTTACAGGTTTCTCTCCTTCCCTGTGTACAAGATTTCGTTTAGAGGGAATGAGAACTGTTTGGCGTCAAGAGTACTTCTCTGTAAAACTGAAAGCAGTAAAGAAGTCCTTTTGACTCTCCTAGCTCTGACACTTTGTTTCCACTCTTCAGATGCATCTTACTATGTTGGGTTCTTGGTTGTGGTTTAAAAAGTGAAAGTAAGCCATTTCCTTTTCTGTTGGCTTTGGTTGATATACTGTGAGCCTGGAAAAAAATTTTGCTCCCATGAGTGTCATTTTGATGGCTCTTGATGTTTTTTTCCATGCATTTTGAGTGTGAAACCTTGTACCCTCCTTAGGAATAACTGATCACCTGGATGGCTCCTCCTTCTTTACTTTGAGGAAATATGCTTTGGGCACTGATGCAGATGGGGATAGATTGTTACCGGAGCAGTGTCTTGAAACAGGATATTGTGTTGCTCTAGATTTGAAGGAGGGTAAGGCTTATTTTCTATGCAGATAACAGAAGAGCTAGCTTAAGTTTTAAGTTAATTGGCTACCAAAAGTGAGGCACACAGCTTCCTACTGTCATTCACAGAAGGGATAGGATTGCTGAGTCAAGTCGTTCCAATCCACATGTCATTTTGTCCATATGCCATAGGGGAAAAATCTGCACTTGTGGTTAGACTAGAAGATTTATCATTTTTAATATATATTATTCCTTTTTCCTTTCTCTTTGTTCTTATTAACAATCAGAAACTCATGATCCTAACATGAAAATGTAAATCCTAATAATGTTTTCTGGGGATGGACATGAAGAGCAACAGTTCTGTTCTTAGGTGCTCACTAGGGATGAGGTGAAGAGATTTATCCAGAGCTCCTCAATGATTCCCTGTCAAGGTGGAACCCCACTGCAGAGCAAGTAGTCACAATTTCCCTGAGCCTGTATTTCAGATAGAGTCACTGGGCTTCTCCAGATGCTTCTCCACATTCAACCAATTTCTCATTTTCTGTCAAGACTGACCATATTACAAGGGCTCCATTTCAGATATTATTGCTTAAAGATTACAAAAGATGTTGCAATACTTACAAGAACATTAAAAAGAAGAAAATAAAGAATTGAGCAAGAAATACAAAGGAATGGAATGCATAAACACTCCTTTTCCTCAGTATTTACCCTGGAGCATTCCCCTCAGAGATCATCCTATAATGTCAGCTCTGTTTACTCCTTGAGTAAATGTCTGGTGTCACTTTAATAAATCAGATGAACTCTGCTCAGAGAGATATGAAGCCTGTCATTTGATCATTAAGATTATTTACTATAGGGTATGTAGTTGAAATACAATAGTAATACAGACACACACAAACTTAACTCCTAAACAGGAAGAATTAATGGGTGAAGCCTGCCATTTGTTTTAAGGTAAAAGGATGTCGACGTAAATCAATCAATACCTAGTTTAGATCATTGTGGTGGTGTTTGATTCAGAACCTTCTGAGTCGATCCAAAATACTGTAGCCTGTTTTAAGTAGATTGACACAATAGATAGGGCTAATTATTATGGACCATCTGTACACGATGGGCTTCTTTCAGGTACTTTTTCCTGTACCAAATGCTGCGAGATGTAACTTCTAGTGTAGGCAGTGTGAGCCTTGGGTGTGGGCATGTTTACTATAGCAAAACTATGCTTTTACTCGTGGGGTTTGCTTTCCTTAGGGAATAGCAACATAATGTTGCCTCATTATCACCTGAATTTCTTTGTTTCTCTTCTTGGGTTCTTTACATATTGTTGAGTTCATTTGCATCTTCACAGTTAAAGTGCTCCTAATAGACAGCCCTCCCCAGCTGGCACCAGAGGTTGTAGTTAGGGAATATTAAACTCTCTTTGTGTTTCTTGCTTTCAAGCTGCAGGTAGTTTCTCAGTACACTTACAAATGTTGTCAGCATGATTCCTTGAGAAGCTAACAAATGCCAGCAGAGATCTGGCAGCTCTAGGATTTTTGCAGTTCATGTGGTTTAATCCTGATTGAATTCCTCCTTGGCTGAGCAAGGTTCAGAGCAAGAGGAAGGTTTTGGTATCTAAATGTGTAATGAGATGACAGAGGGCCAGCCCTCATTCTCGGGGAGAATCTGTGGGTGTTTCCTGACAATGATCTGTAAGCTGTGATCTGGTATGCACCCCGATATTGCTCAGAGGGGACAGTTTAACTGTGAAGGATCATGATAACTTCCTCTTCTGTATCAGAAATGGTGTGACCAGCAGGAGCAGGGAGGTGATTGTGCCCCTGTGCTCAGCACTCGAGAGACCACACCTTGAGTACTGTGTCCAGTTCTAGGCACCACAGTACAAGAAGGACATTGAGGTGCTGAAGTGGGTCCAGAGAAGGGCAACAAAGCTGGTGAGGGATCTGGAAGGCATGTCTTATGAAGAGCAACTGAGGGAACTGGGGCTCTTTAGTCTGGAGGAGAGGAGACTGAGAGGAGACCTTGTTGCTCTCTACAACTACCTAAAGGGAGGTTGTAGCAAGGCTGGTATTGCTCTCTTCTCCCAAATTACTGGTGATAGAACGAGAAGAAATGGCCTCAAGTTGCATCAGGGAGGTTTAGATTAGGTATTAGGAAGAAATTCTTTACTGAGAGAGTGGCTGGGCACTGGAACAGACTGCCCAGGGAGGCGGTGGAGTCACCGTCCCTGGAGGTGTTTGAAAAACAAGTAGATGTAGCACTTGAGGCTATGGTCTAGTGGCTAGAGAGATGTTAAGATGACGGTTGGACTTGATGATCCTGGTGGTCCTTTCCAACCATAATGATTCTATGATTCAGGATAAGATTGAGTGGAGGTTGGTGGGACTAGCACATGCACATTCAGAACTAGACTCTTGGTTTTTTCTCTAGGCAGGCTCTAGTCAAGCAGAAGCGGGGCTGTGCCTGTTTAGTACAAGTGTTTCCCTCCCCACGCCAGGAATACCATAGGTCTTTCACCCTGTGATCCTCAGGTCCTCTGAAACAGTGAATGACCATAGAGCTAGGGTGAATGCTGTCTTGCTCCCTAGATTTTAGTGAGGCCACTGGGATGCAGTTAATGCCCTCAGGAGCTGAATTCTGCTATGGATCTGTTGCCTGCAAAACCTTGCACACTTGTGGGATCCAGTTGCAGGCCTCAGTCTCAGCTGTATTAAGTTTCAGAAGGAAACCTTCTTGTTCAAAGTCTTGAGCCCTGGTGTAGCAAAGCTGGTAAAAATGTGCTTAGCTTTGTACTTGTAAGTAATCCCACCTCTGCTTCCATGAGAGCAGAGAGAGGTGCTATTACTCAGGGCAACAGAAGTCACAGTGAGGAAGACACTGACGTGTTGTACAGAGAGCTGTTTTGTAAGCCCTTCTCTATCAGGACCACACTCTAGTGTCCTAATACATCTGTGATATGTATAATTTAAACAGGGTTTGGTTGTTGTATCTAAGCTAAGGCAGACTGGGGAGAGAAGAATCCTTCTATTTGGAAAGAAAGCAGCTGAGGTGTTATATCCTCTGCTCTTCTGTTGACATTTTCATGTTTGTGAAACCTTGCAGTTTGATTTGTTGATCCCATGAAATCATCAAGGGAATGAAATAAAATACCTGGAAAGATTGTTTGACATGAAAGCACATTGTGTGAAATGTACTGGACCACTCTGCTAGTCACTTGAAACAGTAAAAAATTAAATAAATACAAGAGAAAGGGTGGTGGGGAAGTGACACAAGGAGCAATGGGAAATACCATTCTAAATCTGTGTGGCCGAGGATCTCTAATGATAGGCTTTTATCCCATTACATCTAATTGACATAGAACTTTATCATTAACAAATTGAGAAGTATTTACTCCCTGAAATATTTGGGACATTATAGTGACTTTCTTTTCATGATGGGCTGTTGAAAGGACTGTTATGGCTCAGCTCACATGTAACCTGGGAAAATGATCCAGCAGTCTTCAAAGTTAATGAAATGTCATTTGTCATAGGCTTTGCAGGTGTGACTCTTTCTACATTATAATACATGATGGAAGTAAGTGGCTGGATTGCAGGCCTGTTGCCAAGCGTAATGCACATTCTGCGAGTGTCACTGGTGCAGCATTGCATAAATCTTACTAATAGCTGGAAGTCTTGAAATGCATGATCTTTCTCTTCTAAGGTCAAGCAAGACTACTCTGCAACTTAATTTTAGCCTTGCTATCTCTACAGTCAAAATGGTCACATTCAGTGTCCTCTTATGAAGGGTTAATTTTGAAGGGAACTGGCTCAGGAAAAGGGTTTCTTGAGTAAGAAATTTTTTGTTTTGCTCCCAGGAAAAGCACTATGTCAGAGCAGAAGGGGTGGCATTTATTCTAGCTACATGAGTGAGGAAGGGAAAAATTTCCACATGGCCAGCGGTAGTTGTACCAGGACTTTTGCTAGGGTACTGCAAAGGTTAAGATACAAAAGCTGCCGAAATAACTTGTGTACAACAATGTGCTGTTTGCCAGGGCTCAAATTACAACAAATAGCAGCATGTTCCTTTTAGGGGCCAGATGTTTAGTTGGTGTAAATCACTGTCCATAAATATCAGAGGGATGCAAAAGGGGAAAAAAAAATCCAACTCGGTTTGTCTTGTGAAAGATCTAGTCTGTTATTTCTTGAAAATGATGTTTTCACATGATTACTGTTTGGATTTGTTATCTTTGACGGAACAAGAAAGCAAAACAGTGGAGAAGGGTAGGCTTGATTCTTTGCTGATATGCAGGGTTGACACCCGTGTGCTATTTTCTAAATTGTTTAGTCAATTATACCCAAGCCTTAAAATCTTCCAAGCTTGAAGTGTGTAACATGCTTGTTTAAATATCCAATCTGAGGTACCTCGCACAAGCCAGTTCATAGAGAAGCCTGAAAATGCTCCTTACTCTTTCACTTGTTTCTGCTACTGCATGTTTATGTCCCTCTGCATGAATTTGACTTTCACAAATATGACAGGAACAGTTCACCATCTTGCTTTAATAACCTTTTTTTTGAAGGAACAAGCTGAGCACAGATCTTTCCCCCCATTTTGTTTTTTTTTGGTATTATTTATTGCAGTATTACACAGAGAGTGAAGCCAGTCCATACTTCTGTAGGCTCTCACATAACTGCCGATGCATGGAAATGTAGTTTTGCTGAAGGCCTAAGTGCTGAGCTTTCCCTCAGTGAAAGTACCACAGTACCCTGTTGCATGCGCTTGACCTTCTAAGTAATTTGTCTAAGACAGAATCATTTCCATAGCACCCTTGGTGCTAAGGACAAGGGTTTTTTGATGGAGGCATGTTTAGCAGGATCAGGTCTTGTGTTGAAATCTAGTTCTTACAGTCAGATATGTTGTTGCTTTGGTCACATTGAAAATAATGTTTTTGGTGATATTTCTTTGTTTGCTAATAAATACACCTTTAAAAGATCTCTTTCTAGTTCATGAAGGCCATGGATTCTGTTGTCCTGAGCTTTACTTTCCTTTAGAGAATCTGAAAAGATCTTCTAGGGCTGTGTGGATACCCTGCTTTGAAAAAGTCATGGAGATGATACACCTTGCTATGGAGCCTTATTCCAGCTTGTATATTCCATGAGCCTAATTCATATTTTCTAAAAGTTTAACGTTAATCAGCTCTTAAGTAGCATGGTATGTACTTCACAGGGAGACAAGTGAACAAAAGTACTCTTTTTTGCTTTCCAGTCCTATTTGCCTCATCTTTAAGAATCTTAGGCTGGTAAGAAAATTAAAAAGTTACAAAATATGTCCCCTGTGGCCCCTCACCTTCCTCCCTCATTGGTGCTGAGATCAAATTTCAAAAGAATTGTAGAAGGATATTGAATTTCAGGTTTTGTTTTCCCGTAGCAGTGATTCTGGCCAAAAAGCTTTTTAATCAAAAGGACCAACTGTAACCTTGTTAATAACTAAGAAAACAATGGCCAAAAGAAAAAGACCTGCCAAAAGCTACAAGTCATTTCTTTTGGCAGAATAATTGGTAGATCGTTATTTTGGTTGAAAACAATGTGATTTCTATTTCTAATTTTGTAAAATTACTTAATTAATAACACATGGTTAGTGATGTTGATTGCAGAGTGGCTTTTGACAGAAGACACTTTTAAAGCAGTGTTACGGGGGCAAAGGTAGGATTATGCAGTGCTTCAGCAAATAAGGCCGTGACTGCTGCTCAACAGATGATTCTGCTTGTCTTGGGAGGGCATAAGTCATTGCGGTATCCTTGACATTGAAACACAAGTAATTGTTAAGAGGACAGAGTGGGATCATCACTGGATGCAGACTGGACTAATTGCACTTGCGATGACAAGTAGATTGTTCGAGGAGAATGCTGTTGCATGATTGTGCTTGGAAGAATGGTGCTTGTTCTGCACTAGCTGTGGTGGTGTTCACCTTCTGTAAATATTTAGGCTGGCTTAGGCTTTAGTATTTGTGTGTGTGTGCATGTTTGCGGGCAGAGAATGTGGGAGCAGTAGGGGAGAAGGAGAGTGTGGTGTTATAACACTTGCCTATATGGACCACACGGTTCACAAGACAAAAGATCCAGATCCTTTGCTACGGGCCCAAAATGGCAATCCTTAAAACTGTTCTTGCTGCTTCTCAAGGGATACCTTTCTTGCATTGGTTAATGGCTGCTAAAGGGCTGAACTTACGGCACAACTTTCCTCTTGCTTGTTGTTTCTTTTGTGCAGTCTGCCTCAGTTCCTTCCCCTGAGGAAACCAGCTCACAGTGAGAGTGTGAGGGGAAAGGGTGGGAGAGAAGGAAGCAGGATACTGGAGTTTTACTTCTGCTGAAACCTTAAAACCACCCAGAAACTTGCTGCAATTATTGAGAACATTTGGGATGCCTGCGAGTGCTTGTCTGCTATGTTAGATACAGTACTTGATTAACTATTGTTTCACACTGATGAAGGAGGTTGTTCTCTCCATGATTCAGATCCTCTTCACAGGTCCTTTTCTGTAAATCTTGTCTTTTTCATTATGCGATCATAATGATTTCCTTTTTGTAGAGTGCGTAGCCTAACACCTATGTACATTGAGTGCCAGGGCTTGAAACCATAATAAGCCGAATGCTCACCTTAGAAGCCATTATTCCAGTCATTACATCATGGTTTATTCCTCTAGAGGACTTTAACATTTGAGAATGTGTCAACCAGAGTATGAAATTTATCATGATCATGAACCACCTGCCAACTAATTAGAATACAACATTCTGATGTCCTATACTCCAGTAGTAATCTAATGCTTTGCAGCCTTTTATATTTTTAAGTTGTCTTAGTTTCTAACAAACTGCTTTTGAAGGCCAAAGCAGTTATGTTTTGATGTGGGAGAGAGCAAGTATGGTGAAGAGCCAAATGTGCGGTCAAACTGCTGCTTGGAGAGGCTCAATCAGCAGTGCAGGCAATGGCAAAACCACTGAGTCTGGGGCAACAAGGAGAGGAAGAGATCTTAAACTGATTTACATAGTTAAGAAGTAGTTTTAAAGTGTTCTTTTTCTTGCTTTAACTAAAAATATATTAGAAGATGAACTCTTCTGCAAGATGGAAGTGGGTTAAAGCTGGAAAGAGTTTCAGAGTATCACCCTGCTGAAAGTCTGAAAATTCCTGACAGCTTTTTCCGTAAGTGAAGGCTCACACCTTGAGCTGAAGTGTAATTTAGCAGTTTGTGGTTCTGCCTACTTTTTCAGCAAAGCATTTCTTGTAATAGTAATAATTCTGGTATTGGAACGAAAAGCTTTTTCAGGATTTGAGTAAATGCTGTATGTGAAAATGACTAAAGGATGAGATGACTTCTACTGGTAAAGCTGGACCTCCTGAAGATACCTTATAATGTTATTATTAGTACCTGAAGATCCAATCAACAGATGACATTGCAATATTATGTCTTTTAGGGTGTTTCAGTTGATGGAAAAAAGTGTTAGGCGATGTTACAAGACTTTTGAAGTTGGAATTTACATCTCAACTGAACTCTTTCCCCCACCTTGCAATGACCAAGCTCATACTGCAGTATGATTTACCATACTTCTCAGTTTGCTAAAGGCCTTAATATGAGAGAAACATTTGCAGAGAGGTATATTAAATCCCGAGTGGTTAATTATTTGCTGTAATTGTGATCTTAGCTGTATGCTTTGCTTTTTCATCACAGTAATTTCTAGTTAAAAAAGGGAAGATTAATAAATATGCACAGCACTGGGATGAAAATGAATGTTTGGGCTTACCATCAGCAGATCTACTCTAAGGAGTTAAAATAAGTCTTGAGCAAACAACTTCAAACTGCTTCAAAATGCTTAAGGAGCTGAAGGATCCCAGACTACTGCTTTTCTATTGACTTCAGCTCAAACCCGTGGTTTTCTTCAAAACACTTTTTTAATTCTTCAGGAAGAAAGAGAGATTGAGGGAATAATAAATGCAAACAGACAGATCTGTGTGGAAGAGTTAATGAAAAGGCAGTGGCAGGAAGAAAGAGTGGAGGGAGAAGAACTCCTTTTTTTTTCCACTGTGTGAAAAGGCAAGACTTTAAAGCGTCTTCTCAGAGAAAAGGATCGTGCTTCAGAATAGCTTCGTAAACAGGACTTAGTAATAAAAGCTTAATTTATAAAGGATGGCTAGATGTTGTTATATGTGTGTTACAGATGTGAGGACATCGTTATGAGCCCCCTGGTCGAAGGGGCAGCGCTGCGTTGCCTCAGAGCTGTCGGGGAGGCTAGCAGTCTGCTGCAACTGCTGGAATAGTTACGTGTGGTCCAACTGGTGGCCTGCAGGCCAGCTCCAGGCTTCTGCACTGATCCATCCGGCCCACCGACTTCTTCCCTGGAGGAGATAGGGAACAGCTGTTTTGAGCTAGGTCTGCACCCTTCAACAGCTGAGCTTTTGTCCTCTAACATAGAGCCAAAATGCTGCTGCTGTTGACAGGAGGTGTGTCTGTTTTGGGGGAAGATGGGGAATCAGTTGCTACTGAGGGGAAAGTGTCCAGGGGTTTTTACCCAGCATTGCAGGCTCCATCAGGTCGCAGTTGGTGGCAGTGCCTCTTGCTGGTGTTGTGTGGATGGTTTTGAGGCTGTGCTTGGCAGTCACTGCTTTGGGGGAGGGAGAGGGCTGACCACTGCTGGGGAGGGAGAGGCAGGATGCAGCCCATGGTGAGGAAGGCAGGGGGGGAATTGTAAACCCAAATCCATACCCCACAGCTGTTGAGGTTAGACCACCCTGTACTATCTACAGTAGCAGGGTTCTGTCAGGAGTATGCGTGTGCCTAGCAGACATCCATTAGACATGCTGTGGTGTTGCGTTCTCTGAGAAAGAGATTCAGGCTCAGAGGAACACGACGTCCTCGTCCTCAGAAGCAGTGTCTAGGCTGCCTCTTACAAGAGAGGGCCATGTGCTACCCTCACTGGTTGAGCAGCCCTGGGCCCTCCCTTTGGAGAGCTTGTGCCCCATTGAATTCCAGCAGAAAGGCATTTGAAGAGTCTTGGGGGGAAACCTGTAGACATGGATGGGCACGGTAGGGAGGAGAGACAAGGAGAGGAAACTTTCACCCAACCTTCCTGCCAAGATATGTGAACTAGCAATAATCTGGCCTTGCGAAGGGTCTGTGAGGAAGGGCAGTGGAAACAGATCTGTTGCCATGAGGGTAAACAGCAGCCAGAACTCACAACGGACTCTGAAGTAAAAAGTCAGAGATGTAATTTCTTGTTCTTCCTTGCTTTGTCCATATCTGTACATACAGAGAACAAGCCAAAGAACCTTTTCCCTAAGCTCCTCTGGAATATGCACCTGTCAGTGCAGGCAGTTTGTGCTTTGTCCAGGGATGTTACTGGCTGTTGGTTTCTTCCTCATCCAGGGATCTCACAAGGCCAGCAGAGTGATGAAGCCATGGGTATAAACAAAATGAGACTGTTACATCTGCTTCAGGATATGTTTATATTATTACCGATTTTGTGTTGGTATTGTGAATTATTATATATGAGCTCATTCTCTGCTCATCACCAAAGCTGCCAGATTTTGCAGTCTGCCATCTATCAGTTCTGTAGCAGGTAAGATGTAACTGCTGGAGCCAGCCTCCTTGCAAGCACACGGAGGGCTCCAGCTACCTGAGTAGTAGTGAAAGGAAGAGTTGGCAATGCTTGATCCTGCTCTCAACTATCTTGCTGTGAGCTACAGCTAATCCCTTAGTGACGTTACACCTGCAGTATAAGCTGTGCATGGGCCATGAGGATCAGATCTCCTGTATCCTATAGGGAGACACTTTGTGAAGGGGTTTCTAGTTTCCCTGCTTTGGAAGGGGAGAAGGAATCCTGCTGTTAACAACCACTGTCTGAGCCCTACTAAATTAGAGCTACTTACTTAAGTACAGCAGGAAGGCCTCGTTCTTGGCTGGTGCAACAACTGGAAATGCATGAACTAGGTTGCATATATTTATTTGCAGGATGGCTTCCCTTTGTACAAAGAGCCTTCCACTGGATCCAATACCTTTCTTTTCCCAATATTGCTGTAGAACTGAGGTTCTGATTTGCTTCTTGCTTGGTGCCATATGTGGACCACTAGCAAGGGGAAGTGAAGTGCAATGCTAAGTGTACTTCTCACAGGTGCACAGCAACAGAGTGAAGGAGCTGCAGTCATGTAGAAAACAGCTTGCTGTGTACTTGAGGCTTTTTTCCATGATTTATCCAATTCCATGAAAGCTTGAGGTATGTAATCACAGTGGGCAATGCCTGAAGGTCACAGCATGTCAGGTAGTATCAGTACTAGTATTTCTTGTTTGAGTTTATGCAGAGCACGCTGATCTGTAGGTGCTAGATCCTATTCTCAGGAGCTAATGTAAGGCACTGCATGTACCGCACAAAACCCCCATAAACAGGTTTACAGACAAGCCCTATAAACAAGGAGTTGGCAGAAGTCTGTGTTGATATCACTCACCACTCTGCAGCTCCACTGATGAGCTCTCCTGGCTCCATCCCATTTGAGCAAACTCAGTCAAACAGAAGAATCCCACCAAAATATCTGGAAGGGACTTTTGACATTATTCTTTCACTGCTGCTAAGTCTATTTGGGGTGTGTGGAAAATTTCTTCAGCTCAGAAGAATGGCATAGTGTAATGCGATAACAAGCCCTGTAAAGGTTATCAGCGATATAATCAAATATATCTGGGGGACAAAGACCCTCACTGTACAGCTAATTAAAACTTGTTTCTTCTCTGCCTGTTCCTGTTTGCTGGCTATTATTTAGAACCAAGCTGCAAGGCACTGGAGCGGAAAGTTGGCTCTCTATTTTACTAGCTCTGTCCAAAACCTTGTATTGAAAGAAATCACATACTCTGTTTCTTGTGGGCTGCATGAATGGCAGATCATGAAGCCATTTGCAGGTAATTTCTCTCTGCCTATAAGGTCAGTTATAAGACAGACATTTAAAAAAACCCAACAAAACAAAAAGCCCCCCAAACAAAACCCCTAATACCAACCAACAATAGAAGAAGACCAGACCCACCCAAACCCAAAATTTGTCGTCTTTAACTTTCTTTGAGCTGGTGGGATTACTGCAATGGAAGTATTTAAACTTAATAGCATGTGTGGCTGGATCTCAGATTGAGCTCCAGCATTGTTTTCTTGCTTATTACAGTAATTTTTTTTTTCCTTTCTCACCTTAGCGTCTGTACAACTGCTTCAAAGAAGGGCCATGTATGGGGCAGGAAACTGGTCAGTTTTAAGGCCAAACTGAGTGAATGCAGTGCAGTGATTTCCTGGAACAGCATGTGGGGTGTAATGTTGCTCCATGTTTGGTACAAAGAAGAGATCAACACCTGTCACCAGCATGTGAGCAATCCTTCCTGGTACAGCAGTGCTGTGACTTTTGTTCCCAAACACAGGACTTGTGTAGCCCAGTGAGGTGACAGCCAGCCACATGGTGACTGCTGAAGTAGGATTGGTCTGTGAATGGTATTAGCAATAGCATTTGTTCCGTGGAAATGCCAAGGACCTCTTGCCCTGCTATGCTAGGCACTGCACATATGTCCAGCAAGAGTCACATGATGCTCCCCAAGGCGTGCAAAGGCTGGTGGAGAGTCCTGGGGAAGTGCAGGGCTGTTCAAGGTCATCCAGCAGGTTAGTGGTTCAGCTAGGAGTAGAATTTGGACGGGAAACTGCTGCTGTGGCAACTCTCCTGTTGAATTTCTTGGAGATAGGATTTTTCCTCTGGACCTAGAGATGGTTTTGTTCATTAAACTGCCTGAGCAAGACAGCTTTGTCTGGGGACTGGCTGAGCACTTTTTCATTCCCCACATAAGGCAGGTGTAAATCATTCTCCACATGTATGGATTGCATCTGCTGCTTCCTGGTTTGAATGTCAGTGGTGAATTCCCAAGACCTGTGCTTGTGCTGTTTCTCAAAGATGATGGTGTTGGTGACCCTCCCCTTATTCACAGTGAAAATTCGGATAAAGGTGTAGGGAATTCTTCCCTCCCCAGCTGGCAGGAAGGGAACCTGGGGTGCATGCATTTTCTTTTGTCAGTTGCTGTCAATATTAGAAATGTCAAGTTCTACTAGTGTTGTATTTTTGGCAGATAGACCCCTGCATTCTTTGCTGTTCCCTGCCTCCTCTCCCTCTCTGCAGTTTCAAGCCAGCAGCTGTTGATGGCACCTTTCTGTTGTCTAGCTTCTGGTGTGTTTTCAGTGGTTACGTGATCTCTGAGAGGAAGTAGCTGACGTAAAAGGTTGGAATTTGAGAGCTTGCTGTTGCTTCAGTTAAAGCCAGAGGAGTTTGACATTGAATATAATCACAGACTGTGCAATATGAGTAGTGATTCTTGCATGAGGCCTGTGACTTCTGGGACATAGCATCTCTGCCTTTTTAGGCAGACGTTCAGCTCTATTTCAGTGCCTCCAGGAGCTGGAGAAGTCACTGTGTCCCTACGTACCAGTGTCGCAACTCTTAATGGCCTACTTTCCCTTTTTAGAAATGGTCACCCTTGATGTCCCTGAATTTGCCTGATTTTGGCTCCTGGCCATTAGATCTTGTCATGCCTTTTCCACTCGATAAATGAGGCCTTTAGTACCAGAAATATTCCCTTTGTAAGCAAAGGGAATAATCTCTTATGATACATTTAATGAGTCCAGTTCCGTTTTTCTTGCCATACTTCAGACCTGTTGACTTAACTCGTTATTTCCAGCAGCCTGCATCTCCCTCCCTACTTCTTAAGGTGGGGATAATGATACTCAGGGTCTTGCCTCCCCTTTTTCCATCATGTGTTTATTTTGCAAGCTGCTTTATGCCAGGGACATTTTCCTTACTGTGGCTTTGGAGAATTCCTGGCCCACGAGGTCTTGACCTGGGCTGGGACTTTGATGCAGTTATTGCGATACAAATAGCAAAATCAAAATAAATATGTTCTAACTTGGAGTTTGCTATGTTCCCCTCAAGTTTTCATTTTCATTCAGTTAAGAAAATAGCACATTCCCACAGTGCTACTCAACTCAAATTAAAAAAATCATAACATAAATCAAATTTTTATGAATAATTTAATTTCTAGGAAATGCATTAGGGAAACCCTTTCAGATAAGGTTCCAAATTTGTGATAGTAATGATCTAAGAGGAAGAGATTGTTTGCCATGAAGTAAATTATGCATTAGAGAAGCCTTTTAATATTCTTATTTAACACCTGATATTGATATATTCATTGATCTACAGAAGCTGCAGTACTGTAATGTGCAAATCAATTAAAACTATAATTAAAATGAATATTATGTACAAACCCCAGGATTTGTGACAATACATGTGCGTGTATATATAGTCTTCCATTTCCTTGTGTCTCCACTCTGAAGTGACTGATGCTATTTTAAGAACAAAAGAAAGTTCTCTGGGCCTAGTGGTTACAGTAAACAGAGTCATTTGGCTGTTAGCCTGTGTGCTGCGGTTGATGCATAGCTTCCATTAGCTCTTTTTAAATAAGTCTGCTTATGGTTTGGCGAAGCGTATATGGAAAGGCCTGGAAGGAAGGGCATCCTTCACACCTTTCACTTTCTCTGACTAAATTAGAACTGTTTGGTCAGGATTGAAAAAGGAGCTGGCGGTGCCATACAGGGTGCAGGCAGCTGGATTTTCAACAGCGTTCAGTAGGCAGAAGTTCCCATGGAATTGTTGGCTTTCTACCTTAGCAAATGTAGAGACACAACAGTGTGTCATTTGCAGCAGTATTTTTCAAGCACGCAAAGGTGAAGAACTTCCTTGCTCAAAAAAGCCATTATCAGCTAGAAGAGTTGGATGCTGAAAGTTGTGGAGGTGTTGCTCATTTGCTGAGGTACCTCAACAGGTAGCAGAAGCTACCTGCTTCCCAGAAGTACTCTCTCCCTTCACAACACACGTGTTTATCCCCCCTTCCTACTGTAGCGATGTGCTTATAGTAACACCGGTGTAACTTACCTAGCAATTTTCTCTTTTCATGTTCTTTGTAGACCTGGAGTATTTGTAGGTAACTTTCCACTTATAAGGTTATGTATTTGAGGTTCTTCAGCAAACAGAATCCTTGCCAGACCAGTCATTAGATGATGGTAAGTATTCTAGAATGTTGCAATGTGATTGTGAAAAGATCTGCCACTTTAGTGTTTTGCTGGGTTTGTGTCAGAAGCACCCTGAACGCTTGTTAAACTGCTTCCTCACTAGTTCTGTCCAACAGACAGCTTGTTTTCTCCTGGTCACTGTTCAGCTGACTTTAGTCAGACTTTGCTCTAGTAGCTAAAGCAATAGATAGGTTTGGTCATATTCCACTTCGATGTTTATATACTTTATATGTTTATGTATTTACGGCAAGAGATACTTTTAAAAATGTGTATATAAACATCCATTCAAAAAGAAAAGTTGCCAGTGAAATGTCAGTAAGACCCAATAAAGTTTCTTTTAAAGCAGGATTATGCTTTTGACCTTTTGTTGGTAGGAAATATGAAGAACTGTAGATTTGCTGGAGTTGGTTTCAGCTGAACAAAGTTTAAATGGCTTGAGGCCATTAAAGCAATTTAATTGAGTCCCAGATCCATAGGAGAAGTGATGCACAGCTCAGTGGCTGGTGGATGTTTATACTGATCGATGTTTGTGTTGGTCTCATTGGTCAGGTTGCCTTGTAGGGACCTCTGTGTGTGTGTGTACAATAAATGCATTCCAGGTTGCCCATATCTCTTGGGCAGTATTGATATCACTAGCAATGGGCACACCCTGCTGGGCTTTTTGATGTTTGTTGCCAACACTACACACAGCCTTCCTTGCCATTCCTTGCCCCTGGTGCTTAGGCGAACTTCTGTAGCTGTCCATCCCCAGCATCACATAACTTGTGATGAACCCTCAACTGTGTTGGCTGCCACTTCAGACTTTTCTTCTCCTTTCACTTGTCCTCTTGCAGATTGCGGGGAGGAAATCAGACAAGGTGCCAGCAGTCTGAAGTTTGTGAGCAGGAGTAATTTGCTATGTGTGAAATCTGTTTTAATGTAGTGTGGAGGAGAGGACAGGAGGGCAAGCTTTTGCTGACTGCTAGGACCCTCTGAACCTCATTCCTCTCACAGCTCCACCAGCATATCGCAGGGATGTGTGGCAGACCGCGCCTGCATTCTGCTCTGCAGTGATTCATGGCAAAAGTTCAAGAGATCTCTGCTTTTGGTTCTTGGTTCAAGTGCAGTATTCATGGCTGAGTTGGCTTGTAAAAAGAGCTATGCCTTTAAAGGATATTTTAGGGACTTTCTTTTTTTAAAGCAGGGCTGTTACAAGAGTATCTTGGAGAGTTTCAGGCCTTTCAAACTGGATTGATTGTAAAGCAAGCAATAAATAGGTTTAGATCAAAGTGATACTTTTCAATTTGAATCTGAATTGAGACTGATGAGCTACCATGGTGCAATTAAATACAGATCCCTTTCTTGACCCAACTTCTATTATGAGGAATCTGATTAAAAACAAGTAAAGTAAAATCAGAAAGAAAAGGATGTCTTTGTCACAACATTTGCCCAGAGCTCAGGTCTGCTTTGGGATATTACTTAACCTCTAAGCTGGAACGTTTAGTCACAAGTAGACAGTTTAGGTGGAATTTCCTTTCATTTGTCATTTTGTGTTAGTCATTCATACTGTTTAGAGGTTGCACAGACTATTGTATCATCCCCAGGGTCCTGTTTTATGAGTTCACTAAAATTAAGCTTAGGGAGTTTTCCGGCCAAAAACTGGAGCTGAAAGCCAAGGTGCCTTGAAGGAACATGATAACAAATAGGGAAGGATAATCTTTCATCTGCAGCTTACATTTCTAGTCCATGTAATTTATTTTTTTTTTTTTTTCTTTTTTTGCCTCTAACTTTTTTCTTCCTCTCCCCCCTTGAGCCCTGGTTTGAAGGCATCCATATGAACTGCAGACCATAGTCACCCTTCCAGATGCACTGTGCCTGTGGTTCAGATTTTGGAGTGGTTGGGAAGGAGATAGGGAAAGGTAGAGGAAAACAGAACAAACCAAAAATCATCGGTGTTGGAAAGCAGTTCTCTTGCTTAGTTCCTCGGTGATTGTTTAACATGCCCTCAATAAACAAGGCAAGAGAAGGCTATTCTTTGTGTACAAGGTATGTTGGGAGCTCTATGCGAAGTGCTGAAGGCAAATAGTGAAATAGCAAGTGTTCTTGGAGGTAGACATTAATTCAGCTTGATTTATTTAGCTAGCTGCCCTGCTGCATGGCAGAGAGAGTGTGACACTTGCACTATTTGCAAGGTGACCAGCAAACCAGTTTCTTGCAGAAGTAGTTAAGTCAGAGACACCTAGAGCTGCAAGCATAAAGAGCTGCTGGTTAAAGTAAATGCTTGTCAGTGAGAGGAACAGCAACTCGTCTCCTCTAGTTTTGAACTCTTTCCTAGTGGACAGATGCTGAGAAGCATAGCAGGTGTCTATCCCAAGAACTAGTCCTTGTAACTGCTAGCATAGTTCTGAATGAATTTCTGTTTACCTTTTTTTTTTTTTAATCAGTGGTGAATCAGAGAAAGATGGTTGTAGTGACTGAGATGTGAAGTGTAAGAAATGGTTGAGGTCATTAGACTTGTGAAGACAGCTAAGTCACGAGGCAGGTTGGCTGTATGAAGCATAATGGGAAATTCAGATGCATAAGAACATTTTTAGAAGAAGGTTTTAGTAACAGTGTGTTGAGAAGTTGCAGTTTTCAGATTGATATTTTGAAGGTTGATAGTAGACTGAGGATCTTAGAGGACCAGGGCTGAGAGGTCAACAGTGGAGCGGCTCTAGAATGTAAAGCTGGTGTTACTGTTAGCTAGTTAGGTTTTGTTTTCTGACTCACTGGGATTTCATCCTGGTGGGTTGTGCTTGTTTGCTTTTGCCTGCATGCTTGCCTTTTTCAACAAAAATGAGAACTCTTTTGTGTAGAGAGTGTTATGACAAAAAACCTTTTTTACGGGAAACTTTGTTCTAGCTTTTAGTGGGAGGATTGATTAATAAATTTCAAAATTATGATGGAGATATGTATAGGTGGTGAGATGAATCATCTTACAAGGGAGAAAGTGCCAAGGGATTTTTGAGCATGATTCCAATGAAAGTTGCTGTACTTCCTTCTTATTATGAGAATTTCTAACTTATAATTTGACTTCTCTGGCTGTGGAGAGATCTTTATCCAGAAGCAGAACATGGTGGTGGAAGAAACAAGTGCTTTCACCAGTCTCCCAGTGATTTGTATGAGCTGTTAGCTGGATAGCTTTTGGTTTGGACGTGATAATGTGCCCTTGAAGAACTGCTGTTTGGTGGTTTGTCACTCTGCTTACTGAAGAGGGGATGGCAGTGGAAGCGCAGGGGGAAAAATGAGAGTCTGGGGAGAGAGAGTCCCTCCTTGCCACAGCTGGATAAGAAACAGATGTTTGTGGCTGCAGAGCGCAGCAGCGCAATGCTGGCAGGTGTAGCTGCAATTGCTTCTGCCCTACAGTACTGGAGAACTGACATATAATGAGGGAAGGGCCAATTAATTTAAAAGGAAATGGGGAAAACCACCAGTACAGGAAGGAAAACTTTTCAGAGTAGTATCAGTACAGCAAATAGGAGAGATTTTCTTTTGCAGTAACTTTTTCAGATTGTCTTCTAAGAAGAAAACAAAAATTTCCTCTGTTCTGAGTATTCTTTTTCTGGAAAATAAGATTTATTCTTTTTTTTTTTTATGATTCTCTTTAACATCGCTCAAGATGTCAAAATTAAAGGCATATCATACTCTTCTCAAATCTGGGGGGAAATGAACATTCTCACAGAAGTCTTACATACTTATGGTAGGCAGGCAGTTTTGTTTGGGTTTTGTTGTTTGGGGTTTTTTTTTTGAGGGGTAGGCATCTTCCTTTCCTCATCTAGCCTTTTGTTATCACTGTTCTTTATTGTGAATGTGGTATAGAATCATAGAATGTTTCAGGCTGGAAGGGACCTCTAGAGGTCATCTAGTCCAACCTTCCTACACAAGTAGGGGCATCTATCTACCTAGGTCAGGTTACTCAGAGCCTCATCAAGCCTGACCTTGAATGACTCCAGGGATGGGGCCTCCACCACCTCTCAGGGCAGCCCGTTCCAGTGCTCTATCACCCTCATGCTAAAGAACTCTTTTCTAATATCCAACCTAAATCTATCTTTTCCTAGCTTAAAACCATTACTCCTTGTCCCATCACTACAAACCCTTGTGAATAGACCTTCCCCTGCCTTCCTGTAGGCCCCCTTCAGGTACTGGAAGGTCAGTATAAGGTCCCCCCGGAGCCTTCTCTTCTCCAGGCTGAACAGCCCCAACTCCCTCAGCCTGTCTTCGTAGGAGAGATGCTCCATTCCCCTGATCATTCTGGTGGCTCTCTTCTGGACACGCTCCAGTACGTCCACATCCTTCTTATGCTGGGGGCTCCAGAACTGGACGCAATACTCCAGGTGAGGTCTCCCCAGGGCAGAGTAGAGGAGCAGAATCACCTCTCTTGATCTGCTGGCCACAGTTCTCTTGATGCAGCCCAGGATGTGATTGGCCTTCTGGGCTG
>VZZY01024073.1:71131-171669 GCA_013400335.1 Eurystomus gularis | reverse complement strand
CCTGGGGGACACCACTCGTCACCTTCCTCCATCTGGACCTTGAGTCATTGACCATCACTCTCTGGATGTGACCATCCAGCCAGTTCTTTATCCACTGAACAGTCCACCCGTTGAACCCATAATTCTCCAACTTAGAGATAAGGGTGTTGTGGGGGACTGTGTCAAAGGCCTTGCATAAGTCCAGATAGATTACATCTATAGGTCTTCCCTTGTCGACTGATGCAGTCACTTCATTGTAGAAGGCCACTAGGTTAGTCAGGCAGGACTTGCCCCTAGTAAATCCGTGTTGACTACCTTGGATTACCTCTCTGTCTTCCATGTGCCTTAGCATGTCCTCCAGGATGATCTGTTCAATGATCTTCCCAGGCACAGAGGTGAGGCTGACAGGTAGGTAGTTCCCAGGGTCTTCTTTTTTACCCTTTTTAAAGATGGGCACCATGTTTGCCTTTTTCCAGTCACTAGGGACTTCACCTGACTGCCAGGACTTTTCAAATATTATGGAGAGTGGCTCAGCAACTACATCAGCCAATTCCCTCAGTTTCTCTGGGATGCATAGCATCAGGTCCCATAGACTTATTTATGTTCACGTTCCTCAGCTGATCATGAACCTTGTCCTTGCTTAGAGTGGGAGGGACTGTGTCAACCCGTTCCCTGTCCTGTGGGTCACCATCTTGAGGGCTGTGAGGAGACAGGTTGCTGGTGAAAACTGAGGCAAAGAAGTTGTTGAGTACCTCAGCTCTCTCCTCATCAGTATGAGCAGACTTTTTCCCTATCCTGGTTAATTTTCGCAATGACTTTGCAAGGCTGAACAAGCATAATTATAGCTTTTAAAAACTCAATTTCAGGTTAAACTCTGGAACAGTGTCAGCCCTAATGTTCACACTGTGAGAAGGAGGTCTGCCTTGGAAATGGTCCCAGGAACACCCACGCCTCAGGCAGATGGGAGTCAGACCTGTTCTTCTGGTGCCAGTATTGGTCACCTGGGGCACACTCTGCACTAGCTTAAAATAATAAATTACTTTCTTATTGCTGTGCTGCAGTGACAGTCTTAAAAGAATGAGAAAACTTGGTGGATCATAAAAGAGATAATCCAGTCGATTAGAACAGAATTGCTGAAAAGAAAATCACAAAGTTTGGGGAATGGATCTGAAGTCTTCTCATGAAATGACTTACGACCACAGCTGCGATCCAGCTTAATATCCCGTTAAGTTCTGTTCACTGCAAAATTCCCAGATGCTTAAATTTTAGGACTAGCATTGCATGCTGTAAGTAAATTACACTGCTGCCCAGGATTCTGGGTCAGTATGGACTCTCTTTGCTAGAGGAAAGTGGTTTTCTCCTGGACCCTTCTGCTTCTGGACAGCTTAGAACTCATAGCTCTATTTTCCTGGGGAATTTGTCTTTGTCCATGGGAGTGAAGTACAAGTTATATATTCTAAGCAAGGCTTTATGCACTTCCTAGCTACAAGAGTAACTTGTTTGGTAACAACCTGAAGCGTGGGAGGAAGAAAGAGGTGAAAATGAGGTTCTTGGTCTGGACTTCAAGGTCTTTGTTTATAACTTTACAGGGTATTATGATTTTAATTGTTAGGATGCTATTTCACATAAACATGCTTGTGTGTATTTTTATTTATAGTGCACTCTGGGCTGACAACCAGAATTAGCTGGGCTAGGATTAAAAAATAAGTTGTATTGAAGGAAAGTACCTTGATCCTCACATAGCAGTATCCATGTTAGAGCTCTTAGTAGCATATTAGGATTAACCAGTTAAAGAAAATCAATGTTGGCAAGAGAGGAGAAGATGCTCATCTTGGTAAGTAGGACTGCACCTATTTATAGCTTGATGCCAAACTTCGGTATTTATTCTGTGCCTACATCCAAGAATTGGCAGTGTGTATAGATGCAGCAGCACTAGCTCGGTTTTGCTGACTGTTTTTAACTCGATCATTTAAAAAAGCCCATATTGCTGTTCTTTGCCCTCAGCAGTATCTGACCTGACCAAGGTTGTGCTAGCACAGAGGCAGCTGATCACGTAGCTGGGATCACACCATGGCCACTAAGTGTGGGAACATAGGTAATCCTGTTAGTGGCTAAGACAGTCTCTACCACCTCGATGAGTGCTTGTGCTTGGCACTGCAGAAAGCAATGGAAAATTCTTGTTGTTTCTGTAGAGAGACGTTCTTTTTCAAGAATAAAGTGAAGAATGTCTGTAATGTTTTGCAGATTAGACCTTATGTTGTACTCTACAAGGAATATTTTTCTATTATTGCTACAGCAAAACATAGATTATTAGACTGCAGATGTCTGAATTGCCTCAAAAGCAGAGATCTGTTGCCTTGTATGTTTAAATCTCTTAAAACTGTTTGGGTTTTTTTTCCTTTACAAAAATTTCAAATGCAGTGGGGTAAATAACAGGGAGAATATTGTTGAGATATTCATGAACTACTGTGCCTGGAGAGCTTTGACTTACTACTCCATAACAAAGTTAAAATCTTTCAAATACTAAAAAGGCTATGAAAGTAGCTCTGCAGTGATTTAAACTTGCTATTTTTTTCTTTTTTACCATTTTCTAATATTGTTCTTTGAACACTCCTATGCATTATACAGGTAGTTAGAATATATTTTTATGTGTGAGTAAATGGTATTTCCTGCAAAGAGGGGAAAAAGGTTCTGGAGAGTGACAGTTAGTCCATAAAGGACAAACAAATGGGTGGTTTTTGTAAGTCTTTTGAGGAGAGAATTGACGTTCTTCTTTAAATTAAATATAATGACAACAAAGAAATCCAGTCCAAATAGGCTCTCTGTCCAAGCCTACTACTCTGGAGAATTAAGACGGTGTAAATGTATGAGTAGCACAATATACTTCCATGAACTTTCATTGCACTCAGATGCACATGTGTGTATTTTATTTACATATTAACCTCAGACAATGAGAGCATAAAGACTGCTAGCTGGAAGGAATTTTTTTTAATCCAACATGATGAGATGCAGTAAATGCACCTAAATATTTTAGTACCTAGTTAATACCTTAGCCCCTGGGAAGGTTTGTTACACCAAGCCTGCACTCTAAGGAGGTGATGTGTCTTCAGGACTGGGTGTGAGAGGGGAGGTGAGAAGACCAGCTTTTTGTTCCTCACTCTGTTTCTGAGCTTGGACCAATTATTTAATTTTCTTGTGCTTCTGAGAATTTTAGGGGAAAATCTTGTGTGTTAGAGACTTGTAATCCCTCTTTAATATTTGTGCATGCAAATTCAGCCAGAGCTGCCATCTGGTTGCTTCTGCAGTGCCTAAATGGTTTTCTCCAGGTAACAGGGGTCAGGTATGTTTAATGCTGTTGCTGACACTCTGAATTTGTGTAAGCAAAGCCACTGCAAGGAACTCTAGCTGCAACTGCTCTTGGGAAATAAGAGTCCTATCACAACCAGTTAGTAGTAGATACAGAACAGTTTAGGGGAAACTCTGTTAAAAATGAAGTAATCTGAAGTGAGAGTGAGATTTAAACTTGTAGCTCAGAAGCTTGCATTCTAGATTTGGTTTTGATGCCAGCAGTCAGGCAACTCCCTTGAAAGTGCAAGTGGATCCCAGGGATCCCTGTGAGGCAGGAATTTGGTTTAACATCTCTTGTCAAAGACAGTGGCTGTACATCGCCTCCCGTTCTTTTGATGTGACTGATCAGAAGAACAAATGACCCTTCTTCCCCCCCTGCCCCATGCCTGTTTTCTCAGCTGACACTTGACCAGACCTGAACCTATGTCGTTTGTGAGCTTTGGAGGGATAAAAGGACAAGTAACGCCGTAGGGAGAGGAACCAGGTCAGATTTTTTTTAACTGTTAACACTGCTGTTACATTACTGGTTTTGAAATCTTAACCTGATGGAAGAAGAGTAAATAATTGTAGAACCGAGACAAAACATGGGATTTACAACCCAAGGTGAGTCAAACGCGAACCACAAGGAACTTCAGCACGAAGTCTGCCAAACAGATCTACATACAGTCTGTTTCCAAGGTGTGGGGGTCTTATATTTTTTATCATGCAGCTCCTATGCCCATGTGACCTGGTGAGAAATCAAAAGAAAATCACATCTAGTAGTAACAGGGTAAAAGATGGATCACTAACTAAGAAAATACTGGAGAAAATTAACTTTCACAAAGATAGATGCATCTTCTCCATCTTCTGCCTCCCAACTATGCATATGTGTTAATCTGCTTAGGGGATCAAAAACAAGAGAAGAAAGACAGTTGCAGCTTTTGCCAAACCCAGGGAAAAGAGAAGGGGTGGAAAAAGGCAATAAAACAATCCCAAGGCAGAGTGAATGAAAACCCAAGCAAAAAGCCAGCACTTTTGCCTCTGGCATTCAGGCAGGTTTTGTGAGCTCTTTCCCTTCCCTTGGCCATAAACTAAATAAATAAATAAGTACATCAACCAGCCTTATTAACGAGGACTAGGAAGCTGGTGGTTGTAATAATATCCCTCCCTTTACCTAGAGCAGAGGTTCTATTCTATTTCCTTTCACGTATATGGCAAAGGTCAGCTACTGAGAGCGACTTGTCATTGCTGCTGTGTCTGTGTCTCTCTATTACTCGCTACTACTGCTTCAGTCCCAAGTGTGGTGTGGATTTGGGGTTTTTTTGTATTTATTTTAAAGCTTCAGCATCCCAAGCTTACAGGGAGAGGAAATATATCAAAAAAACAACCCACAAACAAGGGTAGAAGCACAAATAAAGATGGAGAGAGAAATAGAAAGGGGAGGAGAAAGAAGAAGGGGGGGATCGGTCCAATTTTCTTCAGAGACGTATCGCATTGTTGGGGCTGTCTGGCGGTGTTCCAATGCTTCAATTGAAAGTGAATTTCTTTTATTGAATTCCATCCAGAGATATCATAACCTCAAAAGGCTACTATTACCCAGAGGGTTTCAGATGAAACCATCTGAGCGTGACTTTTGAAATGCAAGAAGTCACAATTGTCGTTTGACAACATGGGACCTGTCAAGGCCTCTCTTTCCAGACAGACAAGCTGTTTACATAATCCTTCCACCCACCATATTGAGGTGAAAACCCTTCCATTGCTGGTCTTTTTTCCTCAGCAAGTGCAAAGTCAAAATAACAATAGTAATTTTAAAAATCCCTGGTGAACTCCATAAAACCATCCCATGCCTTGACAAGCAAAATTTGAACATCAGAGGTCAGTGGAGTGGGCAACTGGAAGACCTCTAGGTTTCAATGAACCAGGATTTTCTTCCTGTAGTATAATCATAGTAACCCAGAAATGGAGTAGCAAGTCAAAGAACAAGGCGTCAGAAAAAGACATTAAAGAAAATGGGTCTACAAACCTTAGTGAAACCAGAGGACAAAACATCATTGGGAGTGGTCCTCCAAGACACATCGGGCACCCTCAGCTTCCCCTGGCCATGGTTAAGAGTGAAACACAAATGGCCACCGTTGGCAGGAATTGCTGTCATGTACCCTTACCCTTCACTGGGTGAGGTGGCCGTGAAGGCTTGGGGATGGGTGGCATCCTTCCTTCAGGAGGGCAGCGTGTTGTTGGGAGTCTCTTTTTTTAGCTGAAAGTTAATGGAAGTTAATTGCTAGTTTGGCAATTTGGACTGCTCTCCACAGATGTTAAGATGCACGTTTTCAACAGATTTGGTTTTTGACTGTTGTTGGGCTCTCTGTCCGTAGAGCCCAAGGTGGAGTTGTAATCATATTCCCACACTTACTAGAAGATTTTAATGTGAGAGGAATCAATGTATGGGATGTATAGTGCTCGTCTTTTACTGAGGGCACAAGAAACTAGTAAAAAAACAGTGGTCATGTTTTGATACGAGCTCCTCTCACACAGACTGTCTGTCGAGAGGGCAAAGAAGTCTGCAGTGAAAGGGGAGGAAGTCATAAAGCATGCGGTAGGCAGGCTACATAAAACAGTTGGGGGAGGCAAATGGAAATAAATTTGACTAAGATCTGGTAAGAAGAAAAATACATAAAAGTGGCATGTGGGAGAAACTGATTGAAAACCCAAATGTGTCTATGGTCACAACGTGGCATGCTTGGAAGGGTGGAGGGCAGCTGGGATTGACAGTGGTGCATCAGTGGACAAGCTGGTTCAGAAATCTTTTGGCAGCAGTTTGAAACTGGTGGCCACAATGACAAGCTGCACTTTGATTGCAACATGTGGGTGAGAAGGTAAATGTCATTTATAATTCACTGCTTTTCAAAATCCCTGGTGGAGATGAAAATACCTTTGAAAAATGCCTTCAGTATCATGCCTTTCTAAGGAGGAAAAAAAAAAAAGAAAAAGGAGGGTAAGTTAAACATTTGTTTTAGAGCAGGAGAGACAAGATGTAGGTGTGATAGTGAGCAGTTTGAATTCCTTAATACACCCACGGGTACTTGTAATTTTTGTCCAACATAGTGTGAGATCAAGACAAGAATCATCGAATCATAATGGTTGGAAAGGACCACCAGGATCATCAAGTCCAGCCTTCATCCTAACATCTCTCTAGCCACTAGACCATAGCCTCAAGTGCTACATCTACTCATTTTTTAAACACCTTCAGGGATGGTGACTCCACCACCTCCCTGGGCAGTCTATTCCAGTGCCTACTACCTTCTCAGTGAAGAATCTTCCTAATATCTAATCTAAACCTCCCCTGACGCAACTTGAGGCAATTTCCTCTCGTTCTATCACCAGTAATTTGGGAGAAGAGACCAACGCCAGCCTTGCTACAACCTAGTAGCTGTAGAGGGCAGTAAGGTCTCCTCTCAGTCTCCTCTCCTCCAGACTAAAAAGCCCCAGTTCCCTCAGTTGCTCTTCATAAGGCATGCAAGGTTAGTTGACAAACACTTCATAAAGCAAAGTGTCTCGGATCACATGTAGGACAGACTGATGGGTGTCAGATGAGTGTAGGTGTGTGGTGAAATAATGAATGTTGTGTGGAAAACAGCATAAAGTCTTAGAGGGTGGTAACTTCCTGAAGTCCCAAAAGAGCTAAATCACTTTTTTCACATGCAAGGTAGGGAACAAACTGAGCAGTAACTTTACTGGGCAGGGAATATCTGAAGGAGAAGATGATACGAAGAAGAGCAAGAGTATGTTTACCTATCTGCAGAGCAGCTTATATTGTAGAACTACTGCACCTTGAAAAGTGGTCTTGGCAAAAAACTTCTAAGTGTACTGTTTGAAACTTCTTGTGTGAAAGAAATTATACTGGCAAGCCAGAAAGGCAAAACAAAGAAGAAGATAAAAAGCAAGCGATACTCTGGTCATTTGCCAAATTAGAAGGAGATCCTTGGAAAAGAACCTCTGAAGTTTGGGAAATCTAATGAGACTCTCCTATAAGGTCAGAAAAAAACTTAAAGGCAATCATAAAAATATATGTGCTTTGAGATTCTGGCAAACCTCTCCCCAGCATTGTATTATCTGTCTTGCCGCTGATAATTTAGCAGAGCCTACTTAGAACTGGCTGTTAACTCCAGGTCATTCAAAGGCATCAGAAAGAAAACATGGAAGAATGCTATGCAGGAAAAAGACGCCCTTAAGCAGTAACACTTTGTTGATGGTAAAATGCCTCCCTATCATAGGGCTCCATGAAGAAGCTTTGGGACAAAGACCATTGCAGAAAAAGAGCTGGTGTCTGCAAGGATGCAAAGGCAGACAGGAGTGACCATACACAGAACTGCCGTGGAGAGAGGCTTCTTGGGAGAACAAAGCTGTAAGCTTATACTTCATAATGCTGAGTAGGTTTTTGAATTCTAAGTGGAGGAACGTATTGATGAGCCCTCTAAAAGCACTGTAGTAAACCCTGCAAAATCCAGTGCTATTGGAAATGAGTCAGTACACAAGGTACAATAGCATATGGAACAGATGCTGGAGTTCTGCTGCAGGAAGAATACTGATTCTGGGTATGTGCCTGATCCAGATGTCCTTTCATAAAGAAAAAAAAAAGGAATTGCAGCTCTCGCCTTACAAGCCATAGTAACTCCATAAACATCACACAAAGCAACAGCAGCAAATATATTAGCAGCAAATTTGCAAGATGTGGTCACTCTTTTACTCCGTCTTTAAATGAGCATAATTCTATTGATCACGCTTTTCCTTCTGTCAGGGGACGAGATCAAGACTTCAGCATTGCTAACCTTTCATGAAAAACCCCTTGTATCTCAGTTGCAGTGCACTGAATGAGCTGGGTACTGAAAGGTTCTTACAAGTCTGGGAGGGTGAGTTTGTGCGAAAGAGAGCTATTGATGAACTCTACCCATTAGTTCTGTATCTATGCAGAAAAACATTATTTAGAGATCTGTGGTCACTTGGAACGTGAAGATCCAAGGTTGTTTTTTTTTTTTGTGAAGCATCTCCTCATCAACAATAGCAAAAGCTGTTGTGGCAGAAAATGAGTCAAATTTTAGCGGCTGGTGCCTACAGATGTTGGGTTGTCTCTTGTCTTCATACAGTAAGAATTGTTGGAGGTTAAAAATACACTGTTTATTTGTGGTGTACTTTTTCTCTCTTGTAGATTATATGTCTGTTGCAATTAAACATGATCTGTGAGCATATTTTTGAACAAAAGTATTCCTGGCATTTTCATATCCTGTTAATTATTAGTGGTATACTAAGTAATATATTTTCCAGACTAATGACATGTTACTGTTGTGTGATCTGTGTGATATGTCAGTGGTGTAGTGGTTGGAAACTGCAATGCCATGAGGTACTGCAGTAGTTTAGGTGGACTCTAAGCGTGTCTGCCTTGAAACTGGATAGTTTTGTTCTGATTTTTCCTGGATTTTTCTTTCCAAGTCCTTTCCATCATCATCCAGAGCAAGCCACCCTGTACGCTATGTGTATACTGGAAACAGGCACGTTGCAGCAAGTGCACTAAGTGCAATGCGTACTCAGTGCATGCATCCCAGAAGTGCAGGAGGTCAAGCTGCTTTTGTCCAGCTCATCTTTGGGCAGGGTTTCATGCATGTATGAAGCCTGGTTCTCCCTCCACTGATCTCAGGAATGAACCTGGCTGCTTATTTCTGGTCTGAGAGTGCTGGCATGACAATGTCTGCAGAGCTTCTTGATTAGTCAGTCACGGCTAAATGAGCATAACCATTCCTGGTGGCAGTGGTGGATTTTGTGTGATGCGTTTCTCCCCTTCGGATTTTAGAAACTATTTTTTCCCAGAGGTGGAAATGAAACTGTTAATTTTGACTACGAAAGAACACACTGATTTTTGGCTATCCTTGCAAATCTTTCATTAATACCTCTGGGTATTTCTGGATACCTTTCCATGCAATAATTTTGGAGTAAATTGTGCACAGAAGCGCTGTTGTGTATTGCAAGATAGAATGTTTCAGTGTCTCTGAATTGAGAACAGCAGGGTTTTTTTCCGCTGTATTGATTCTGTACAGGCTATCTCCTGTTTAGCAAAGTATCTCACAGGAGGAGAGTAAATATATGGGAGATTCCCACATTTGTGAATGATACTAGCTGGATATTTTACTTTCTGAGCAAAGAGTTTAGAGACCCAGTAGAGGAAATAAAACTTGGGACTGATGATTTTTGCTTATACAAGAATCTCTCACTTGCTGGAATAAAGGGATTTGCACTTGGGACTTAGCACAGCAGGTGTCAGCCTCAAAATGAGAGTAGAGTGGAGGACTGATGCTTTCAAATACGGCATTTAATTGTTTTCTGTTGGAATTAGGCTGAGCTGATGTATCTTGATCTATGGCAGAGCCTCTTTGCTATAAATGGTTGGGTTGCAGGAGTGGCAGCAAAATGTAAAGGATGGAGGTAAATCTCACGGCCGGTACTGTGCAGGGTACGCTTTCTGTGATCTGGGAGAGAGCCTGGTCCTGTCTTAGCAGAATGACAAACTGATCTCATTAATTCTTTTCCATCACCACTGAGCTTTCAAACAGGGAAATATGGGTTTTTCTCTACAAGTAGAGAGCAACACATCCATACACCTACTATCAAAAAGAGTGTGTGAAAGTGGGGTGGCAAAAGATGTCTGAAAATCTTGCGTTAATCCTTCTTGTCTGCTGGAAATAGATACTGAAGCAACCTTTGGGTAAAAAAATTCAGTAGGAAAGGTAGTTCTCAGGATAAGAAGGGGCCTCTTAAGCCCTGGCCTGGATGAGCCATCAGATAAAGCCAGGAGACATGGCTTCTCACTGAGTAACACATGTTGAGATCTGATAAAACAGGACTCACATGGAGTTTCATGGCAGCAGGCTACTCAGCTCATTTGATCATAATTCAAGCCATTTGTGTAACTAATGATGCTCTCAGATGTTTGGCAGAATAAACTAATCAGCCGTTTAACAGCAGCACAGCTTCTCTGTGGCTCAACGTAGATCTGAGGAATTCTGCTGCACTCAAAGATGCAGCTCCTATCTCTGTGAGTTTTCATGAGCTGTGGGGTTCAGTAACCTTTCAGCAGACCTAGCTATATAACAAATAATTCAGCAGGAAGAAGGTGCTTGGGAAAAGGTGTTCTTGGTCAGTTGCTGCACATCTGGTTTAATGTCTTTATGGTGAGGCAGTGGACCAAGTCAGCATGTGTTCCGCTCGTTCTGAAACGGTGTGAATCAAATAGGCTGAGGGATGAATGACCCGTTATGTGGTTTGCAGGTTTGGTAAGTCTCTCATGCTAATCCAAGGCCACTTCAGGTTAAACAATCACACGTAAGTTGCCTGAAAGATGAACCTGAGGATATGGTCATAGTAGCTGGTTTCAGCTTTTATATCTTTCTTTTCTTTTTTTTTTTTTCCCCTTAGGGAAGGACTAGTGAGACCTACTGGCCCTTAATAGCATGATATTATAGCCCAGATCTTTCGCTGTAATTAATAGGTGCAGCTCTATGCATGTCAGTGCAGCTGCACTAGTTCATATTAGTAAGGAATATAGTTGCCTAATGCATTTACAAACCAGAACTACTCTTAGATTTAGAGAAGAGGAAATCCTGACAAACTCTTACTCTATTCTCTAAAGGTGAAAACCCACCTATTGCTATGAAGAGCACAATCCTATCGGTAAATTGCTGAGCAGGTTGAGGGAGGCTCAGGAAACCAGCTATTATAGATAATTTGGTGGTGGTGTTTTTGGTTTGGTTTTGTGGGGGTTTTTTTGTTGTTTTAACATTCATGTTGTAGGTCCCTGAAAATAGTATTTAGAGCAAAGGCGCTGGGTACATACCTAGTTCCACAACTGCAAAACCACCACGTTAATGCTGCGTAAGCACACATGTGGTAACAATGTGTTACCTTGTCCCTGGAACAAAAACCACAAGTACAGTTAATAACAAATTTTGATGAGAGTGAGATTGCTTTAAAGAGAAGGAATTAGGTAGATTAGCTGGATGACTAATACACTAAGGAAGCAAATCTGTCCTTTTATGGGATGATGAGTTTTCTCATCTCTCTTTCGAGTTTTAAAAGCTTCATTTAAACTTTAGTGCAATAAATTTGATAGAAAAAGAGGAATGTGTTTCCAGTAGAATTAAAATCCTGAAAAAGTTTCTTTTTGACTGCTGTTTCTGCTGTAAACAGAGGCTGGGATGATTTATTTATCCTTTTGTTTGGTCTCTGATACACTTCTTGAGGAATAGCTGCCTGCAGAACCCGGGTACAGTTTGCATACTAATCATTTTTGTAACTGATCTTTCCAGCTTTCTTCATGCGCTGCGGAAGGTTGTCATCCGCTTCTTTGAAGGTAACTAATGATCATGCAAGCAAAGAATCTGCAGTGAGAGCCAGGATCTCCCTGGTGCTGAAGCAATGCAGCTTCCACATGCTGGTGTTCTCCTGTTGTCTTACATGGTGGTGGTCATGTGAGCTTGGAGGTAGAAACTTCCGTATCTTGGAGGGCAGCGCAAAGATATTTCCCAAACTGAAGCAAAAACCAAAAAGGCCAGTGCAAGGCTCTTTTCTCCTTTATGTGAAAACCTGCATATTTGCCACACAAAAGGCAGCTAGCTGGTGTTCCTCTGTGTGATTTGCAGTGGGAGGCTTACAAAGTTGAAAATTGGGCATAGCCTCTTGTTCTGACTTGAATATTCACAGCAACGGTTATGTAACAGAAAACTGCATACAAGAACGACTGGGCTGGCGTCTGTGGGAACCTTTCTGCTGACCTAGTGGGAGTTTTGGGTTGGCTCTTTGAATACGTCTGTAGTCAGAATCTCATTGTATAGGATGTCTTCTTTTTTCTGCTTCCTTTCCCCTCAGTTTGCTAGTATATGTCTCTACTAAAACGGTCACGTGCCAGCTTTTGAATATATCTTACTTTATTTCTTCTTTGTTCTTCCTTTTTATCTTTATTTCCCTTCTCTTGCCTGTAAGTACTACGGCAGAGCTCTTTATCTCTGCTCTAGTCACTCCTAACCCATAAAATAAACTACTTTTAAAAGGGCGGGGAAGAAATAATAATAGATGGGCTAATAAAAGATACAGTCTCTCCCTACAAGGCTTGTTTCACTTCAAAACAATACAACAGATAAAAGAAACTGCTGTTGCCAGATGTTTTGCTGAAGAATCCTTCCCCCTTTCCTGAGAGGTGACAGAGGCATGGCAGCATTGAATTTGGTATAACTGAAGGGTGACCTTTAGAGTTTTTAGTTTGGAAAATGACGATTCTGGGATGTTCCTGTGAGTATTCTTTACTGACAGCCAAAATAAGTTCAGTGAAAAAGGAATGTATGGGTATTTAGTCACGTCATCAATAGAACACTGTTGTGATCTTGCTTGCTTTTCCCAGGTCCTTTATTCATCTGGAGTAGATCTTGCTGAGGCAGAAACAGACTGTGGGAAGACATATGAGAGGAGAAGCAGTTGTGTGGTTTCCCTGCTATGAAACTGAATCTGTGTTCGCATCTGGTTCATACTTAACCTGCCACACTACCGCTGTGTGCGAGTAGCACCTTTATGGCACACTATTGGGTTCTAGAGCCAGCTTGGCTTAGCACTTTTCTTTTTTTATTCCTAAGAATATACCCCAGGCTGGGAGAGCAGTGTTTTGTTTTATTTTAGCTGTGTATTCATAGCAGATAAGAAATCTATTTATCAATCACAGCATGAACAAGGCTTGCAATTTTGATGCCGGTTAGCAGCCAAGGTAAATTCTGCCTTTGTCAGTCAGTGTTTATCTAGACTTGCTAACATGTATTGAATTCCCGTTCACTAGGATTTTATTATGTCTCAGTTTTGATGTATTCAATAACACTTGATTAAAAGAGGAATTTCAGAGGGAATACTTTCTGAATCAGTAAGCTACGTGGAAACATGGGTTAGTTTTAACTGTAGTTCATCCTTTTATGTATTTGGCTACCACTGGAGGTCAGGGAGAACGTCAGGAATCTCTCTAGGTTATAACCTTCCACCGTAGAGTTTAACACAGAGCCGCTCTAGTGACGGACTAGCAGGGGTTTAAGTAGACATGAGTCTAGCACTAGCAGATAAGCTCCGTACTGCCCGCTAATACTATACTCCTATTAGCTGTCACCGTGCCCAAACCCCGGACTTCTCTGGTACCAGGTACCTCTGTCTGTGGCACTTGAAGCCAGACTTTCCAAGGACCTTCTGTACTTACTGTCAGTACTGAGCAGCTGGGAAATCGGAACCTGCCTGGTGGGCTTCCTGGGTTCTCTATTATCAGCACTGGAAGGGAAATGTGCTGGCAGGGAATATGGGAAACAAAACCTTGTATAGCGACAGATCACAGTAGACAAAGGGTTACATTAGTATTGCGAAGCCTTGAGTCTTAAAAAGGTCTTGTAACACCAGGGAAAGGATTTAAATGGTAAAAGAAAAATGTGCTCTTATTTTTAATAGTCATTTGCACATTGCTATTTGCTTTTCACAGATTCTTGTTTTTGTTAATGGCATTTGGGGCTGGGGAGCATCATCTATGACAATAGAGCTCTCCTGTAGTGTCTTGTGAAAACGACTAGATGTCTTAAAACACTTTCTTCTTTTCTACCTTCTGCACATCTGAAAGAAAGACTTTTTCTTGGGAAATGTTTTTTTTTCAGGGCAGCAATTTATCTATTCTTCAGCTACTGCAGGAAGCCTACTAATTGCTTACCTTGCTTAGTTGTCCTGTCTTAACTCTGATTTGGGACTTGAAGCTGCACAAGCCTCTGGCACCAGTGCAAGCAGTTCCTAAAAAGTCATGTTGTATGAGGATCACTATTCAGAAAAGGGAATGGGAACAGTCTGTTCTCATGTAAGAAATTTAACAAACAAACCTTCCATGCATCTTTGTGGAATTGACTGTGTGCACTTTTGAAGTTGTTAGATATTTACTAAACAGTCTGTCACGCCCAATCTGAAGTATTTTCCTAGCACATTCATCAAACCTTGCTGTCAAATTTAGACTAAAAGTTATGAAGTGGCTGAGGAAAAAAAAATAATCTGGATTTGGAACAAGCATGGGTCACCAATAAGATGATAATTTGGGGCTTTCTTCCTGTGCCTTCCACAGGCCAGTTTGCTTCTTCTGCTTCCTTTTTCTGTCCTTATATAGTCCATCTTCTCCCTTCTGCACTGGGATTTTTCTTCCTGTCTGCTGCGTGATGCTGCTGACACTGGCCTGTGGTGATTCTGGGCTTTTCTGGTACTGCTCACTGAGATAAAAAGCGACAGCCTGGGAGCTCCCTCGTGTGCTCCAGAGCTTTCAGCCCCTAGCACAGAGCAGTATATCAAACACCAGCAGGCCAACCCCTTTTTGTTGCATTAGCCAGTCAAGCATTTTGTGCTGCTGAATGTCATCTTATTTAACATTTTGTTAAACAACTTCTAAAGGTCTTAACAATATGACAGATGGGCCATTGAATGGATGCTTTAATGGCTGAGCATTAGTTTGCTTTGGTTTGATAGTGTTTATTGTTAGTTAAGTACTGTTTAAATAAATCAATCTCCCCCCCCCTTCTCTCTTTTACAATGCAGATATGGTCAAGAGGGAGTTTTATTCTTCGTGTGGTGGGTGTGTGTTTCAGTCTGTCATGCAGACATGATATATGTCAATCTCCTTTCCAGTCAATCTCTGCCTCATAGGATATGACTCTATCCATAAAGGTTAAGGCATGTCTTGAGGATTCTGCTAGTGGATACTAGAGCTACTAAGAAGATAATCTGTGGCAAAGTATAATTTGGCATTACGTTTTTTTCACAATCTTTCAAGTTACAACCTTCATTGCAATCTGTCCTGTCTCTGAATTTGTTTTCCTTAAGCCTGTCTTCTGCTACAGTTGAGTCCATGTGAGGGTGACAGAGTAAGGGAACCGTTTTCCTTCCAAAAGTGAGAAAACCAAATAAAGCATAGGCATGCAGGCTGTCCCTTTGGTACTCACAGAAAAGTTTCCTAATAAATCAATCTGGCAGCAGCCTCAGAGCTCCGTGTGCCATGCTGGGTACACCTGACAAGTCAGTACAGAGCCTGCCGCTGAGGCAGCGGGGTGGATGGACAGTGGTGAGTGGCCAGCACAACATGCTGTATCTAGCTAGTCTAGAGACTTCGTTCAGGCATGGTCACTGATTTCTGTTACCAAGGTATTAAAGGTGCCTTTTGGTTTTGGTAACTACTGAAATGCTGGAATTAAAAGTTATTGTGTATATTAGATTTCAGGAATTTGTTGTAGGTGTTCTCTTACATGCTGTGGGACAGGATTTCACGGTAGTGTGAGGATTTTGCTTTATCAAGAGTGAAGGACCAGTGCTGGAATGGGGTGAATCTGGGAATAAAACCTTTGGAAAGTCAAAGAGAAGCCATCTCTGCCCTGCTGCAGGTGGGAGGCTGGGAAGCAGAGGAGTATCATGTCTTCCTAGAAATCACTGCCATCCTTGCAGTGTCTCTCACAACATCTGGCTGCAGAGCTGTGGCTGGTTCGTGGCTTGCAGAGAAGTCTGTTGTCCTAGTTGAAGTTGCTGATTTTGCCTTTGGAAAGAGCCTGCACTATCAGTAGATGTTTTCAAGCCTTTGAGAGGAGTCTCCGAGTTAGGAAGCATAAGCAATGTGCCTCCTCATCTTTTTCTGACAACACATGTTACTGTCAAGTACCTGTCAGGATGTGTCCTTGGCATGAGTACAGGTATCAGCAGTCTATTTCCAGAATCTAGAAAAAAGAGACCGGCTCAGAATCTGAGAGTCATAGGTTTAGTGTGGCTATTGATATTTAGCTGGTTTTGGACTTTTGTGGAATACTAAACTGACTGTAGCATTCCCAAGTATGGAAAGGCTTATTTTTTTTCTGAGGCAACTGTGAATTTAATGTCTGATGAAATTTTAGGTCTGTGGTGGTTGTTACAGGTAACACCTCTGGTGTCTTGACCCAGTTTTAGTTCTGGTAATCACAATTCACCAGTCTCTTCCTCCCTTTGCTGTCTGTGGTGGCACAGTTATTCTTCGTTTCCCCTGCCAGTGAAGCCTTCTCATGGATTTGTTATTACTGCACAGGTAGAGGTGTTTAATCCTGATGATACATATACAATGGGTGAAGGAAATACAGTTCTGTTTCTGAGGCAGTGGCTTTGGATGATGCCAGTTGCCCACAATTTTTGAGCATCAGCTCCTCGTTGGGTAAGCAGGAGCCAATTTACTTATTTAATCTGTGAGGCAGAGTCTCTGCCTTATTAAACCTCCCTACCATTTGTAACTTAATGGTGTCCTGGTCTTACTTTAACCATGCAGGCATTTTTGAGAGACAAATACCATTAATACATTTGTTCTGACTAATTTGCAGACTGACTTTTTTTTTTTTTAAAATAACTCCATCCCCCAAACTTTCAAAACACTGATCTGAAATAACAAAGTGTTACAGATGAGGTCTTCTGATTATTGCCCTTTAAAGCTTTTTTCACATGGCCAGTCTTCACAAAAACCTATTTTACTCAAAGAAATTAGGTTTCTGGTTAGCAGGAGCCCTAAATAGACATGAATTACAGGAACGTCCTTTGAAACCCCACACAGTACTTGTTTCATTAAATCCCATGAAGCGACCTTAATTTAGTGAAACACTGGATAGGTTGTTCTTTTAACCTATTAGCACTTTGGCCAGTCCCATAAACCATATTCATGGATGATTCCATCAAGAAGGACAACAGTGGGATTAATATTATTTCAGGATACAGTAAATGCCACAATGATGAAGCTGTTTAAGATCTGGTGCTCACTGTGTCACACTGAATGCATTGACATTTACTCTGCTATCACTTCATTTCCAATATTCCTTCCAAATCAGCCGATGCTAATGTTTCAGCGTGTGTGCAGAATACAATTCCATCAGGGCTAGGGATGAGGAGAAGTGAGCTTAAAGCAAGGACCTTCTCCCCTGTTCCCTCGGCCCCCTCTGTCCCTCCTCTCACCCCAGCATGGCAAATGGCTGATCTGTTGTAATGTAGCTGGGAAAGAGCAAACACATGGGTGGAAGTGTGATAAAACTGGGGCTTTGTGGTGGGTGAAGAGTCTGAGCACAAGTCAGCCCACATGTGGTGCTATCAGGAATGGATGCTAGTTCAATTACAAATTTCTTGTCCCAGGTATATGAGGGGGAGTCCATTTGCTCATAATGTGGCAAAGAACCAGCTGGTTTCTCAGAGCAGGGATACCACCCACTACCTCACTTAGCCTGCTGCACATGATGCTGTCTTCTATAAGGGACAGATGCTACCTATCTACAGACCACTTCATCACTGTATTTGGACACTAGAAGGCTTTAATGTCCTTCTTCCCCAGCAGCTCTGGAGAGTCAGAATGGTGCATTATTCCCTTTTACAAGTTGGGAGCTCAAAGCGGATTTCAACTATAATTCAGTGGAGAGAAACATACTGTTCTGGAGAGGTTCATGTGGGAGCCAAACTGCTCTGACTCAACCTGTGTAGGAGCCTTTCTTTTTATGTTGTCAAAAAAAAAGGATCCCAAATTGCCCTGCCGATGTTAGCACAGGAAACCAGCTACAGAACAGGGGGTTGAATGCAGGTTTCCTTGGACTATTTGAGTGGCATTTCTTCATGTGGCTGAGAAGTAGTGAGAGGAGCTGGGAGAGAGCTGGGCAAGGTGCATGACTGATGTTGCTGTGCTGCTGTCAGCCCTGCTGCGTGGTATCACACAGTCTCCTCGGGTTCATCTGTCATATTCAGTTGCTTGCCCAGCCAGCTTCATTAATTGCTACCACTCTGACAAACTGTGGGAAGCAGGAAGGATTTGGGACCTCTGTAAGCCAAAATTTCTGGAGGCTGGGAGAATGCAGGAGGGAACTGTTTATGCACTGGCCTCATTTTGATGTTATTCTGTAGGCTTTCTCTGTTGGCCGCTACTGGAGATGGTGGGATGTAGTTACTTGCTCTGATTTGGTATCATCATTCTTGTGCTGAGGAATGATCAAATAAACTGCTTTCTAGTCATGAAAATGAGCATTATGAGAGCAAAATAAGGAGTTGAGGAGAATTAGGCAGCTGTGGGAGACTTTGGACTTGGTGGAAATGTAGGAGGACTTACGGCTAAGCGAGTCTATCTGGATTTGGATGTAGATAATTGTAAACTGGGTGGCAGTGAGTGACAAAGATGGCTTTCTGGCTTTTTCCCATGTCCTAGCCCTCTTCCCCTTTTCTTTGCATAAACGGTGTTGTTCTGGGTCACTAGGTAGATGATGAGTACCCTTTGGTCCATGTGGTACACACATTATCTAATGCAGAGCTCCACTATGCACAGAAGAAGAAGAAGCACCAGCTCTGGCATTTTAAATATGTCGGAGGCTTCTCAGGGACACAAAAGTCTGTGAACCACTATCATCAGGTATTTTTCTGGGCAGCTCTTCTGTTGAGTTAAATCTCACTGCAAAAGCAAATGTAGAAAACAAATGCAGAGATTTTTCATGAAATCAGTTTGGGCTGTTCTGAGTAATCCAACTAGAAGCCAGAATTGACTTTTGAAGTTGGTTTTCCCCTGTTTGAAAGTTAGAGATGGAAAATACGGGGAAAGAGGTATGTAGTCTGGTCTAGCTTAGCCAAACAGTTGTGGAAAATTGTTGAGGAAATGCAATGCTTATACTGTCATAAATGGGTTGTGCTCTGCGTGGTGGAAATGAATGTGCCTCTCCGCATAATCTTTCTTTTGACTGATTTTCATGAATCAGTAAAGATAGTTGGATACTTGATGGCATTACTTGCAGTTATACCAAGTATAAACCCCCTTCTGTGTCCATTTGGGATCCTTCTGAGAGTAAGTAGTCTTCACCAGTGACTCAGTCTTCCCTTGAGTATTTTCTAGAGATTTAGAGACAGATGTGTCTTAATCATATCACGCTACTCCTCTGGTTTTACTGGAACAGTGCTGGATCAGGTTAGACAATATCTGAGCTGCTAAGACAAAAATCTGTCAAGGATTGTTTAAATGTAGTTTTATTGTATCTCAGCGCACAAGCCTGGAATAACTTAAGCATTACATTTCTGTAATTTTATGAAGCAAAACATGCAGAGAGAACTTCTTCCTAAACTCGCAGGTCATTAAACCCCCTCACAGATGTTTACTCGTGAATGCTTGCTAATGGAAAGAGAATGTCTGTCAGGTCAGCCACCAATTCCTGAACAGCTCTATCCTGGCCTTAATTTTGGTGCCTAGAGGGTAGAGGTGATACGTACAAACCTGTCTGAGATTGGACCTGGAGAGGGCCCACGGGTGGCAGCAGAACATGGCTGGGTGAAGACTCAACAAATAACATGATGGCACACTGTGTTGAAAACTTCAACCCTGTTTTCCTAGGGTATCAACAGGAATCCTCTGTCAGAATCTGTGTCATTTTGTTGCATCACCAAAAAACCTGATTACTCATAGCCTGTGACTGATGCTATTAATGCCTTTGCTCTCCATTTAGAAAAAAAGATGGGATATTGCATTTTGAAGGCTCTCATCACATCCTGAGGACTCAAGAAAAGCAGGTGCCATTAGAAGGAAGTGCTAAAATTAGAAACCCAGACAATCAGACATTCGTCATAGAACAGAAATCTGCCATTGAAATATATTGAAATACATTGGTCCTCAGTATTTTGATTAAGAGTTTTATCCCCTTTCATAAAGGGAAGCTATTCAGCTAACCACGGAAAGTGAACAGCCTTCAGAGTCTGTGTAAACAGAAAACCATGAGCTCGGAGTCCATTTTACCTAGAGCATTTGGATCCTTGTAAACTCTTCGTTACAGCAGGGTGATGCTCTTCGTGGTTCAGGTCTGCAAGGACTGCATTGTGGTTATTTAAGAAGTGAAGCTGGTATTTAATTTCCTTCTTGTGGCAGGAGTCTGGAGAAGGGTTTTGGTGGGGGAGTAGTGAATAAAGGGCATTTCAGGCCTAGGTGCTGGAGAGAAGCCAGAAGATAACTAAGGTGACCTCTCTTCACTCTGTTGTCTGTGATCTTCTGTTTGTACTAGGTTTTGAGCTCTCTTGCAGGGTACCAGCACTTCTAAGCTATTGTTAAGCTGGAAGTTGAAACATGATTCTTCTGACAAAACTCCAACTCCATCCCATTCTGCAGGGGTCTGGGTGCTGAAAGATGACACGCATGCACAATTTAAGCTCTCTGATTTCAAAGTTGAGAAATTATGTTAGACTACATGAAAAGCGTCTCCTGTGACAGAACATGCAAGTGTGTGAATGCTTCAAAACAAAAATACTTTGAAAAAATAGTTTGCATCATCACTATTTCTTGTTAGGAATTCTCAGGAATTATCCCAGCTGTACGTGCTGACAGATATAATCCTCCTTATTTTACAGCAGCAGATGAATTCGTTGTAGTTCTAACACACAACAGGAGCCTCGTGATATGACTGGAAGTCAGGTGTCTGCAGGGAACTTTTAATAAACTTGGCCCTTGGCAGTGAAGTTTGCCTGTGGCTTTGGGCCCTTTACTTAATCCCTCTGACTCAGTTTCCTCATCTGCAAGGCAAACCTCAGAATACCCTCAGTGAATGCCATTAGCAAAGTCAACAGTTACCCACAGTTATTTCCTTGTTTAAATGCAGGAAGATGGTCAGACTTTTGAACCACCACCATGTGGTTCCTTTTTACAAGGTTTTCAACTTTCAGCTGAAGAGCAGATACAACATCTCACACGTTTATTTGAATTGGCACTTTGAATCTTTCCGATTTCTAACCTGTATTCAGCTTATAACAAGCCTTCTTTCTGATAAAAGCATTTGGACCGTGCTAAACACATCCACCTTTTCTTGACACTTCGTATGCTGTGTTACAGCTCTGCTTATAGGCTCCCTTTTCTTCCTCCAGAGCGGAGGCTGCCCGCAGAGCGGTGGCAGAGATTTTCAAAAAGGCATAAAGGAGTAGTAAAGTACTGAATTCCTGTGGGACTTGGCAGTGCTCTTCTGACCTTCCTGAAAATCTTAGCTTAAGGGCCTAGCTCAGGAAACAAAACCCCCCAAAAAGCTACATTTCCACTCTGTGGTGGATCAGTGCAGGGGTGTTCTCTCTGCTGGGTATCTCGAGTCCGATTTCCTGCTTTGCACGTGCTGCTTCCATGCTATGACCCTGGCCAAGTAATCTGCACTCTGCAGAGAAAAGTCTGCGCTGAGGATTTGCTCTGAATGGATTCTTCAAACCTCCTGCCTTTCCCAACAGATTTAGCATTGAAAGCTTTACTATGTCCTTCGCTGTGTAAGGTTTTCACCTTTACTAATGTGGTTTTGCAGTGCTTTTGATTCACTGCCACATCAAAAGATCCAGCTTACTTCAATCACCTCCCATATTTTCTGTGTTATCAGCTCACTTGGAGTTATTTAATATGAACAGTTTGCTGGATGCTTGATGATAACATGTTGTAGAAACCTTGTGGAATTTGACAGAAAGAGGAGCATGCTCATAAAGGTGCCTGACATTTGTTGGTAAAACAAAAGCAGTAAATTTTCCAGGTGCCAGGCAGTCCATGGTTACACTTAGTGTCAACAGCCAGCAGTATGAGACGTGGGTTGCATGTACTTAGAGTGTAACTGCCAAATTTCTATACCCGATTTCAATAGAACTTCTAAAATAGGAGAGTAATGGGAGGGAAAAAAATTGTTTCATCTGGGAGGGATAGGCCTTGGAGAACAACTTGCTTTTTTTAAAGTGACATTCTACTGTTTAAATGGGATCTTGCAAGTTTAGTCACTTTATGAACACGTATTGTAAATAATTGATTGGCTTCTTTTAGTTCCGTATTGTGAAGTGATATTTGCATTGCATTACCATAGTATTAGATTCCTTGGTGACCTATTAATTCAAAATTGAGGCTAAGACAGCCTTTTTATAAAATAAACAGTGACTTTGTAAGTTGGAAATATCAGAAAAACTCATTGGGGTCTAAAGAAGTAAATTTTTTATTTGAAGTCCAGAAGTCCCTACGTGGGTGTCGGCATCTAACATTAGTTCCTTCCTTTAAGTGCTTGAGTCACACAGCCCTGTCAAGTGACTCCGTGGGCACTTTTATAAGGGCACTCCAACGTGGAGGTGTTGAAAACCAGTTTGAAATCAAAACAAAAGTCTTTGGTGTCTTTTCAAGCGCTTGAAAGGCAGCCAGGGACTTTTCAGCAAAGCAGCATGTTACTGTATTAACACCAGACAAATAATCGTGTTGATTGCAACTGGGAAGTCTGTACAAGGCATGCTCCAGCAGTCGGTCTTTCCAGCATGGTTGTTAAACACCTCGCAAAGTCAATATGCTTTCTTCTCTGGGAATACAACAATTGCTATTAATTTTTGTTGATTTCTACTGGATAAAATGACATCCGTTCTCTGTTGCTAATGTAAACTTTACTTTGCACAAGATCTTCGGCTTATGACAGCCGCTCACAAAACTGCCCTGCGCATCTGGTGGTGGCTGTGCTCCTGTCTGCCTCCTCACCAACAGGCTTCCTTAACAAGTTGTAGGACAATACTGGAAAGCAGATTAGCTAGAGGAGACTGGAGAAGACAGGCAATCAAATTGCAGCTTAGCACCACTGGGAAGTGCAGCACGTTGCTTATGTCCCTTGCAAACCCTCTTGAAGCAGAAAGAAGAAATGCTGCATCTGGCAGAAATTTGCTTTTGGGTAGAGGATCCCCAAGTGCTAGCTCATACCCTGGAAGCAGTCTCCATGCTGGTTGGGAGCAGTTGAGAGCTTCCTGCTTATGTTCAAAGCAACTACAAGGCAGTTGTCAACAATGAGAAACAGTTGAGCCTTCTGCACATGTCCAACCTGTGTTTTCCAATTATTTTTACTGATGTGTGGATACTGCCAATTTGGCTTGGGTATTGGAAATTTTGGGCCTCTTAGACTTAGCTGCAGTTGTCATGGGGAGAACCCCAGTGTGGTTCTTAGCCTAAGTAGGAATGGCTTTAAAGACCTCTTGGGTTTGGCTCTTTTATGTTGTCAAACCAAGTGTCTTGTTTTCAAGAGGTCAGCTGACCCCGGTGTCTTACTCCTGCTAAGCAGTAGCCCAGCTGACGGTCCCGGATCTCTTGTTTCCAACCTTGCTCTGTCAGAGTCAGCCCATATAGCTCTTTGCAGATTACATCACATTTAGCTGTAGAGGTGCATGACGATTCTCTTTCCCTTATTTCAGAGGGAAGAAATAGGGGTATTTCCTGTCTGAGACACTCTGAGGATTAATGGGTCTGTCAAGATCTGTAATCAGCGGCTTAGCAGAGCTGGCACATGAAAGGACCACAGTGCTATGTGAGCCACCTTTGGGCTTGAAACTATTTCTGTGGTCGAGTCCCAGAGAGCTGAATGAACATGAACTCAGAATTCAGTTACTTGCTCATCAGCCCCAGTAGAGATCCATCTGCATGCCGGGAGAGACTGCTGCTGAGCAAGAACACGGTGCTGCCCTTGTGGGGACCTCATAGCAGGATACAATTCTGTCCTCCAAAGCCTGCATGTTTGGCTGGAAAATTTCAAAGATTTCCATTGTAGACCCCATAGTTCTCAACAGTATGTCACACAATGTTTTTTGAAAGCTCTTTTCATGCTTTCTAGAAACTTTCTAGAAGCTCCTGGTCACACGAGAACTGATAGAAGAAACTTCTCCTCTTCAGCAGGGTAAAAGCATGCCTTGGGGAATATTCAGGGCGAAATGAAAAAGCAGAATGGATATCTCCGAGGTCTTTATTTTTCAGAAAGCAGATTTAGCCTCTTGGGGGTCAAATCTTTATTTGGGCAAGATCTTCTATTTACCTGTCCTTGGATGGAGGAGAAACAAAGAAAATTTATCTACAGATAGCTGACAGTATTTCCTGCAGTGACCATGTGTCTTTCAGTTTACCAGTTGGAGGAAAAACTGTAGACTGCCTTTATAGCATTGGAGGAGATTAATAATGTCTGTGTCATGCTTTTGGCTACAGCATGTAGTGAGCAGAGATAGTGGTGGCTTATTTTACGGCTGTAACTCTTCCATAGCCTGCAGGGAAGGGACGGGTGTCGTGCTTCTGAATTTTGCAAGACATAGCTCTAAATCTGCTGTATCTCTGATTTTTCAGGACAGTAAGCTGAAGCAAAAGCCTTTCAGTGAAAAGCAATCTTTTACATATTTTGACTGTTTAACGGTACTTCATTTAAATAGTCTCCTTCCCCTGTTTCTTTTGCTTGATGCTTTCCCTTTGTGTACCCTTTCTTGATTCCCATGTCTGGATGGAAGCCAAGCCTGCTCATCTTTGGTGGGAGACTTACCAGTGAAAACCAGTAAGCCAGTGGTTTGTATAGCAAAACTGCAGTCTGGGTGTGCTTTTCTCAGTGGCACCGAACCGCTGAAAGGGCACTGGCAGAGTGAAACCTACCTGATCCTTCCAGGCTAGGATGTGGTTGACCCTGTGAGCCCCAAAGCTTCACGTCCCATCCTTTGGCTGCAGGCAGCTCCCGTGGCTTTCAGTAGGAGACACCCATAGCATACAACAGGACCTCAAAAAGTTATTGTTAATCATTTACCCACAAACATTTCAGATGAAACCGCAGTCCAGCTGTAAAGGTTTCCGATTTCCTGAGATGGGCTAGTGAATGTGAAAGGTGCTGGCTTGGATCTGTTTTTCTTTTGGCTCTCCTTTCACCCTGAGTTTTATTTGTATTTCCCCCTGTGGTGCTGACAGGATAATAATATTGTAACATTGTCACATCTGGTTAGTGAGAGGGGCAGGAGGAGGAGGAAATGAGGAACTCTCTTCTGAACTAACCTCAGCTCTACTCTATAAACAAATGAACACAGGAAACTCTGCAGTGAGCGGGCCACAGCCTCCCTCCCTTCTGCAGGAGCATGGCTTGCATTTTTTGTGCACCCAGCACTCTCATTAAGTTCAGTGAACTCCAGAGACCCTGGCACATGAAGGTTCTGAAAGTTGGTGCAAATGCAGCCTTTCATCTACTGTCTTTTTTCCCCCCGGAGTCAGTGGGAGTCTTGGATGCTCAAGGAAGTCTGTTCATACCTGAACATTGGGGTATTTCCCTTTTGCAATCTCTCAGGTTGCTCATTTGTACCCTGGCAGGAGCAGGCTCCCAGGAGGTCACTAGATGACCTGTGAGAGTGTGGTTCTCAGCATAAAATAAGCGATTGTATTTATTTATGTATGTATTTTAATCAATGAAGAAGAAAGTATCTCTGTTAGCAACAGTTAAGTTTTCAAGAATCACTGCTGATTATTATTTGCTGTGTGCTTAAATCAACATTGAAAATAAGAAGTTTCCAAACTGCCAGAATGAAGCCTCAGGTTTTGTGGTTGCTGCCCAGGTGTTGTAAATGGGCTATCCTGTGCCTTCAAAGCTGCAGAAAGCAGAGTGAAAAAGCTTTTTCTTCCTAACAAAAAGGATTGGGGAAAAAAAAAAGTATCAGCATGCCTTTCCCACTCTTTCCCATTCTTGGGACTCAGTGAAATCTGCTGTTGCCTGCTTGTATGACCCTTTTTGCTCTGCAGTTGGGTAAAACCCTTCTGTGAACCGTAACACCATTCTAAGCTTTTTTTTTGTCCCTGCTAATCTTGAAAGCACTTCTTCCTGAGATGGAGCCTGAGCTGGCTCACCAGGTCTGTGCTTCTGCTGGCAGCTTAACTTCAGTCCTTCTGGGCTGTTGTCAGGCTCCCATACAGGCAGGCAGAAGTCCAGGCTGTGTGATGTTAGCAAGCAGGTTTCCCTGTCCGAGAAGCTCTTCATCTTTTTAATGAAATTTTTGTGTGTCTATGTGTGTGTTCATATTAACCATGAGTGCGGCAGATCTGGTCTTATTTTTTTACCTCTTCTTCACCCCCAGTTCCCCTTCTGCTGTGGTTGGGAAGCCCTTTAAGGCAGCTTCTTTGTCTTTGCAGATGGAGCATGGTTCTGCAGTAAGATGAAATGCCTCTGCTGTCAGGGAGCCAGGCCAGCTGGGTGGGATCAGGTTACTGATGGCATGACAATGCTCTGCTTCTATCATCCTCAGGCTGAAGAATTGCATTCAGGTGTTGTTGCACACCAGTTTTGAATAAACAGGGGGGCACCTTGGGAAAGATCTGTAAAGCAGCTTGTGTTCACCACTTGCCTGTGTTTGGTTCTTGTGTTTTCCAGGTTTGTTTTTATTTTGTTAAGGGGCTAAATTGTATCCTCTACGTCTGAGCAGAGGAATAGAAGCCTGAAGGAAGTGAGAGGTTTTCTCATTTTCAAGACTTCTACTCCCTTTTTTCTAAGGAAAACTTTCTCTGTAGCCCCAGCAGAGAGGGGACTGTGGTGACAAGACATAAAGCTCCTTACAACTCGTTGTTGCATCTCCTCTAGGCAGACCAAGAACTTGATCTGGGTCTCTGCTGAGTCCTGAGAAGTGGAGCCATCCTGGGCTGTGTTGGTGGGGACTGAAAGGAGAGCACAAGAAGGAATAGTATAGAGGCACAGGGATTCTGTGTGTGCTTGCTGAAGATTAATGCAGACCTAGGGAACCCAAAGAGTTATGGGCACAAGACTTTCCTCTTTCAGGAGGAAGGAAACTCTGCTTCTCTGTACAAAAACTTGCAGGCACTCACAGGGGAAACTCTAGAGTCTTACTTCTGCATTTCATTATTTTTAGGTTTTCCTGTATTCGGAAAATATTTCCCCCCCCCTTTCCCCCCAGATTCTTTTTGCCAGGACATGTACTACAAATTCTGTAGTTTAAAACAGCAACCAAACCAGTGTATCAATTCAGGAGATAAGATTCTGTACACAAAGAGCTTTTTAGAACATAGAGGGCCAGTTCAACCTCCAACATCGAGGAGGCTGAGACTCAACTGTACTCTTAGTCATTCTCCATGCGTACTCTTAGGTGAAAGGCAGTGAATCCAGGGGTATGACAGGTAATACAATATGGTGGTAAGTGGGCCTCCAGCTCTGGACAAAGGAACCACTGTCACTTTGATGCCTGGACAGGTGAGTTATCTCCTGGTTTCTTTGGTTAAGGGACAGTACATTCCCTGGGAGGACCAGAGGCCTTAAGGATTTAGACTGAAGAAAGACGGGAAAATCAGGATATTGTTTAGAGTGTTACTGTGTGCTAGGTAAAGATTGTGATTATCCTGGCACAGATTCTGGGTACTGCCTCCACAGAGCAATGACTCTTTCAACCCCCTTGCTAGTCAGTAGGCTGGGGGGACAACTGATATTTTTCAAATTCGAGCCGTTAAGGAGGCTTTTTTGCATGTGGTACAGTACAGTTGCTGAAGTTGGGGGGTAAATGATGAATAGTTCTGGAAGGGGCTGCTGAGGCTGTTTATGACTGCTCTCTCTTGCCTATGGTGTGTAGACTATTACCCTGGCAACTAAGATAGGAACAGTCAGATCCAGCAGTATCTAGTGGGAGTTACGTGGGCCACTAATTCGGTGGTGAGGCAGTTACTGACAGCGTATCATAGAATGTGTAAAGTGTTTTTTGGCTCCAACTTCTGTATTTTGCATGTTCCTGGGGAAATCTTTCCTTTTAGGTTTGCTTTTTACCTGGGGGAATTTTTTTACATGCTTAATTTCTTTTAAAAGTCTGACTGTTCATGGTGTACTTTGCATCCTTGCTGTTGGCTCAGCACTGGTCCCGAATGCCAAGAGCAAAGACATTAAATATTATATTTGCTAAACACAACTGACACATTCCTACTTTCACACAAGGAAGCAGCGGCACTCCCGATGCTCCTGAGAGTTAAAAATGATCCATTTTATTGAGCGATATAATGACAGCACTAGCTGAGCAGAGCAGTAATTATTATCTCTAGGAGACCCAGGAGGACAATTTTTTAAAAGGAAAATAGTGTTTTTCATGTATTTCTTTAAACTCTGATATCAGCAGTTCAAGATTTGTCAGGCGTAACTAAAAATAGGAATTGCAGCCAGACGCGTTTCAGGGGACAGATTGTGGAGGCCTATTGAAGTCAATGGGGTGGGATAGAAATCGGTGTGATGGAATGAGAGTTTATCTGTCCATGGGCTTCACTCTGTAGAGGAGCCTGGCAGTGCTCAGCTTGTGTACGATGGAGATCTTGAAAACGGTAGAAGGGATGGTGTTTAACTTGTACCTGGGCTGTTTGGGAGCGGGGGTAGGCAGTCAGACTCCGTTTTTCCCCTTGGATGTTAGTGAAGACAGGTGGCCTGATTTCTCAGTCTGTGGCTATGGCAATGTAATATGTGAAGTTATAAAGTTAAAGAGAAGCTAAGAGGCAGCGAGCTTCTTGGAGTGTGTACTGTTTTACATCAGGAGGTATAAAGGTAAGTGAGCTTTGCTTACAAGGGTGTTGCAAGACCTAATCGTCAATATTTTGTGGTGATGGCCAAGTAGCAAGTACAGGCAAAATACTAACAGGCCGGAGAGTAGAAAACGCCATTCAGCTCTTTTCTTTTAATTGTAAACAAACAAAATAAAAAGAAAACCCCTAAGCCACAATTAAGGTCAGGAGACTTGAGCTCATCTTTTAGCTCAGAGGTATAGCTGCATGTCTGAAGTTTTCTTCTTTTCTTAGTTCATTGTGGGCATCCTCACTGGTGGTACTGACTGAGGAACAGGATGGCACTGTGCAGAACTCCACTTGTTAAGCGGCCATCCTACAAGAGCTGGCTCTACAGTCTCTCCTAATGCTGTTAGATCATGGATATTTGAGCTCAGTCCTAATGGGATATAAAATATATCATATAAATATAAATCAGTCTTTGGTATTTTCCTGGGAGTACAGAGATGCTTTAAGACTTGTGTGGGCGGAATATGACATAAAGTGTGAACTCCTACATTATTTTCTCCATACAACAACAAAAAAAACATTTAAAAAATTGTACTGGTCAGATCCTCAGCTTATGTAATCGGCTTTTCTGAACGAGCTTCCCTTGAGCTAAGCCAGTTCACATTAAGGCAGTATCTGCATGTCCTGCGTTACTTAGACTTTCCTTCCTAAATTCAGCCAGTTGGCTTTTTACTTATTGTGGTTATTTTTGCCCTTTGTCCTTAAAAACTGCCTAGTCTGAGCCAAGGCCCAGGTGTATTCTTGGGAGTCAGCTGCATACCAGAGCTTAGGGCAGCCAAACTGGACAAACAGAGCTCCGAGTGCTCCTTCCTCACTATGGAAAATCTCCTGCTTGATGACACAATCCCTTCATCTCCTAGATTTACACGTCATTAGAAACCCAAACTTGCTTCCAGGTTTTCAAGAACTTGTTAGCTCTTAAAGCATCTCTAATTTGCCAGTGGGAAGGCGTGGGGAAAGCGATGTGACATGTAGAGTTTCTTTCATCCAGCCTTTCAAAGTGAAGGTAAATAATGGGGCTGAGACTTCAGGAGAAGAAAGAAAAAAATGGGAAAGAAAAGCATTGGCATAGAAATACAATTTTAGTAAATAGCGGTGCTAATTTCTGGCAAAACAGTGAAGTCAGTATGGAAACAATTAATGCCACTGTACCCATGAAACACAAGTTAAGATAGCTGATGTTTTGGGGTAAAGTTCTTCATCAATCATTGGTTTATTTTATTAGCATTCATAGTCTGTGTGGTGTGATTATTTCTGATGTCTTGTGACAAGCGTAATGAGAAAATGCAGGGCGAAACCCAGACCTGGCGCTGGACCCACTTACATGGCTCTGAATTTGGGCTGTAATGTAACACATGTGAAGGCAAAAACCCTTCCTGAAGGAACACAGATTCCACCTCAACCCCTGGCCCTCGTCGAGGTTATTCCCTGCGTTCAGATTTATTGGTAGAGCACCATTGAAACTTTGTCTTCTCTTTTAAAAATTGCCCTGCAAATGATATGCTGAAAAGTCTGAGGTTCCCATATTGTCTGAACTGTTCTTTATTGTGTGAACGGCCTGGTTTTGCTGGCTGAAAGACCAAATGCTTTGCAGCCAGATGGTATTGATTCTTTACAGTTGTGTTCATACATCAGATGTAGATATTGTATTCCACTTCCCATTACATCTGAAAATGACTGGGTCTAATTGACAATATGGCATCCACATTGAGATGTTTGCTTTGTGAAAACTGGCCGCTGCTCAGAATTATTTTGTATTATTAACTCCTGTACATTGCCCCTGCTGTTTGATCGGGCTGTTTCCCTTTGTTCTAAGCCATATGTGTTTTCAAAACTAATACTTATACACCTTTCAAGGCCTCTGATTGTCGTACAAAAGAGGATAAATCTCTAGAGGATTTAACTATATCCTGGAGCATACAACCTAATGAGAAAAATAACTTCAGAACACCATGCTTTGGTGTTCTGATATTCTATCTCCTAGCTTTCAAATTCAGACAAAAAGAGAAAGAAAAGGATCTGCTGTGATGAAGCATTAGCTGCATGAATAGCAATCCTAAATTTTATATTCCCCAGTGAGACTGTATTTAACAAGGGCACTTCCATTGCTTCTGGATTTCTCATCAGTTCTTTGGACACTTTCTATAGGTAGTAAATACCCACTCTTGTTTGCAAGAGGAGCAAGAACATTGTTTTGGTTTTTCTTTTTTTGTGTGTGATGTGTTGTTTGTTTTTTGTTTTTGTTTTTTTTTAAAGGCCTTCAAAGGCTTTTTGATTGTGATCTCTCTGGAATAAGTAGAGGGAAAGGAAGAATTATTTCTGGATCATAACTGCTTAATGGTGAATGGACCCCAGATTCTCTTGAACCCTGATACAGGGGTACAAGGGGAACAAGCTGCGTGTGATTTGCAAAATTGCCCTTTCCTCCCATCCCCAGATCTCTGAAAAAGGGTCTGGGGACTCCACAACTCCGCAGACTGATGACAGGCGTGAATTTGCCTCAGACCAAAACAAAGAGTGGCTGTCAGGGCCTATGTGGAAATTAAGATGGCCACGTATGTCTGTGCCTTTTACATGTGCAGTCGTGCCACATGAGTCCCCAAAGGGTAGGTGGCTGCCCTCTGATAGCTGCCAATGAGCAAAAGCCTTCTTACCTAAGCAAAGAGCAGAAGAGCCCGGGAAAGTGCCTCAGGTGTAAAGGCACAGCCCTAACGGTGTCAAGGGAAGAACAATCCCACCAAAACTACAGCCTCAAGGATAAATGTGTCCTACTAGGGCCAGGACTGTTGCCTGGGAAGAGAGAGTGTAGATGTAGGAGGCTGTAGTGAGCTGAATCTGCTGTGGCATCAGCTGAAAGGTGCTTTGGCCAAGGGGAAAAGGTGAAAGCCTTGGTCCTGGCCAGACTAGAGGTGCTCTGTCTCACTGTTCCACATTGGTTTGTAGTCCTCATCCCTGAGATGAAACACAAAATGACGCCCTTGTTGGGAAGGGAGCAGTTGAACGCTGATGTGAAGAATGATTCCACTCATGTTCAAATCGACTGTAAGAACTCGCCTTCCCTGAAAGGAAACCAGTGTTTCTTTTTTCTATTTTTTCCTCTTTTTTTTTCTTCTTTGTTGTTGTTTTTTAAACCAGCAAAACTAATTTTAGGTGGTCGTAGCTTCTGCTAGTTTCAGTGCATTTATGTCAAGACACAACTGGAGATGATAAATAGCACAGGTTCATGCATTGCACGTAGAAGGCATCTCAGACTTGGCTATTTTCTATAAACCTGTGAAATCACAGGCTCTCTCGGTGTGAGTAGTGCAGCTTTCTTCAAAAAAAGGTATTTAAAAAAATGACTGGTAAGTGTCCATTGTGAACCAATAAAAAGTACTTCTTAATGTGGAACTGGTGAATATGTTAAATCTGATGCGAAAGGCTTTCCTGACACAGGTAAAAATTGATTTTGGTGGTGCATTTGTTTGCAAGCTGTTACTTGAGCAAAATGGTTTTCATTTAGAAACTGTTCCTGCACAAAGCGTTTTGTAACAGTGCAATAAAACAATCTTGCCCATCCATCTAGAGACAGAAAAACATATTTAACTTTTGTTGGTGGAAATACTTTAAAACCCCAGCTTAGAAACAATTGGTGATCAGAGTGAAGTCTGAATGAGAAGCAGTGAGCCTTGGTTACTCCAACATAGGCAGATGCCAGCTGGGAAGTAAATTGGAATAACTTCTAGGTACTCTTAGTGCCTCCATTAATAGACTATGTGAGAACCTTCTATGCTTTGATATATTTATCCTTATCTCACCCCTCTGAGAGGATATATCCTCATTTGTGCAATTGGAGGGTTAAGTCTCAGAAAAGACAAGTGACCCAAAATCTCATAGCAAGTCTTTATGGGAACTGCCAGCTCAACCTGTTCTTCAGAGTCCTGAGCTAGCTCTGCACTCAGACCTGTCCAAATCACTAGAGATCAGAAAGCAAAACTGATTAAAAGATAATAGGGTAGTACTCAGCATCTTTGGCATTAAGAAGCCGTTACTGTGCCTGGTGGCTGCAAGAGTATGTTGACTGTGGATAGTTACATTATAGAAGAGATTACTCCGTGAATTAAGAAGTGGAGGGAATACTTCTGGCAGATCTTTTTCCAGGGCTAGCCATAATCAGATTCCTTTCTTTACTGTTTTTTGTAACCCCACTAATTGAGATCACCTAAAATGTTACCATGAGCTGAAGTCAACATCAATTAAAAATCCCATTTATATTCCCTGTGAAAACACATGGCCTTCAAAGTGTTTGATTTTCATTGGACCTTCTCATCTGTTTGTCATTTAAAGTTCAGGCCATTTTCCATATTTCTATCAAGTGCTGCCTCACATGGAAGTCTGGCAAATGAGCTTGCAAAGTAACTTATTTGAAGTTATAAATAATCTAATACTTGCCTGAAGTTGACCTCTCCGTACAATAATATACAAATTAATGTCTGAAGCTGAGGGACATACAGTTCTCTAGTACTGCCTTGTTCGTTAAAGGCAGAGCTGCACTTACTTACTCAGTTACAGCACTTGTGGTCATTCCCACTGGTGCAGACTTGGCCTTGAGGCAGGGGGGGAGATGGAGGAGGAAATGGGGCAGACTCTGTAGTACTGGCAGCTCTTCTAGGCATGGGATTTGACTCTGGTGTCACTCCCAAGTGCACTCTTGCTTATTTATTTTAAAAAAAATGGGGAGCAGGCAACTGCTTTTTTGCCATGATTGCCTTTTGCTGTCACATTTGTTCCTTCAAAGTCCATTCACATTAAAATCTCAACTCTCTTACATTTCCTGTTTTGATAGGGAAGTGTTTGGGAACCTGTTGGTTTATGGGTGGTTGGAGGATAGAGGGGGGCCTGGTAAGGTGTTACAACCACCCCACCACTTCAAAAACCTCTCAGAGGAATTCAGCTGTCAAGGTACTACGCAACCAGTGAATTCTGAGGCATAGACAGATCTTTGTGGCCTTTTTACGTTTTTTGGGTGAATGGAATGGAGCAGCCTCAGCCGTGCTGTGTCTCTGTAACATGAAGCAGGCAAGCCGGGTGTGAGTTGTGCTTCCCTGCCACTCATCTCTGACTGAGATGTTTGCAGCATGAGGTTCAGCAGGTTACAGCAACGCTTTTTGCCTCCCCTCGCCTTGCCTGAAAAATGGCAACAGTCCTGTATAACCAGTGCTGAATTTTCTTTTGTATCCCATTCCATGCTGTATACATAATTGTGGTGTTAGCAGCTGCCTTTATACTGCTGCACACAAACGGATCTGAGTCTGGCCTCGGGCTCAGACTCAAAGCGTCCCAACCATGTGCTTGATTTCTGAAGTAGGGCTGGTTTGGTGCTATTCAACTGGTAGAATCATAGAATCATTTCGGTTGGAAAAGACCTCTAGGATCATCTAGTCCAACCTTCGTCCAGCATCTCCCTGACTCCTAGACCATGTCTCAAAGCGCCACATCTACCCCTTTTCTGAACACCTCCAGGGATAGTGACTCCACCGCTTCCCTGGGCAGCCTGTTCCAATGGCTAATGACTCTTTCAGTAAAGAACTTCTTCCTAATATCCAATCTAAACCTCCCGGGGCACAACTTGAGGCCATTTCCTCTTGTCCTGTCGTTAGTTACTTGGGAGAAGAGACCAACACCAGCCTCAGTACAACCTCATTTTAGGTAGTTGCAGAGAGCAATGAGGTCTCCTCTCAACCTCCTCTTCTCCAAGCTAAACAATCTCTATTCCCTCAGGCACTCCTCATACTACATATTCTCCAGACCTCTCACCAGCTTCGTTGCCCTTCTCTGCACCTGCTCCAGCACTTCAATGTCCTTCTTGTACTGTGATGCCCAAAACTGGACACAGTACTCAAGGTGTGGTCTCATGAGTGCCAAGTACTGGGGCACGATCACCTCCCTACTCCTGCTGGTCACACCATTTCCAATACAGAAACTGGTAAAACCGATAGATGAGAGCCTGGGTGGTGTCCTGCGCTTCCAAAGGAGTTTTGCTGTGTGGACCAATCTAGGTGTCCTGGGCTTGAATCAGCAAATTTGTGGAAGCTCCTTGAGTGTCCCTGTCACCCTCTAGTCTGCCAAGTGACCACATTTCATCTTCAGCATGGGCAGGTGAGCTTGAAACTGGGGGACAGCTTCAAACCACTTACCAGTAACTGCTGGACATTAGTTACCAGATCTCAGGAGCTGTTTGGACATCAGGTCGCTCCCGGGGCTGACCAGCTGAGCTGCACCAAAGACAAAAGAAACGGGAGTGTTTGAGTGTAAAGATGCTGTTTGTTACACACAAAATTTGCAAAATCTTGTCCCTGAAGTCTTTTCATTTGGATGCTTATCACTGTGACACGCTAGACTTGGTTGTGCTTCCTTTGCTCTTCAACACGTCTCACTTACCTTGATTACACTTTGAACGTGTTAGTTAAAGGACCTAAACATTTTTGGAGATTATTGGCACCTGCAATTAAAGTGTATTGTTCTCTTCTCTTGGAGAGGACTCTGCTGACATGAAGCTCTTGAGGAGAGTTTTCTTTTTTCTTTTCTAATCAGGTTCAGACATAAAGTACTATAAGTAAATGCCCGTATCTGTTAATTAAATAAAGGCTTGAATAACCAGGTTAACACTCCAGTTGTCACTGTGCTTCCGCTTGACGCATTGTGTTTCAGGTTATTCTTGAGGCTCTCCTAATGGCCATCAGGTTACCGGCACCTTGACCTTACTGATGCACGTGCTTTTGCCTAACTTAACTCACGTAGGTGCCCGCGTTGAGTGCAACACACCTCTCACTTGTGCAGGTTTTTGGGCACAGCTGAGCATGCAGAGGAGCGGGTTCCTGGGGAGCAGTTCCATATGGCATATGGTAAAACACCAAGTGCCGCTGCCCTCCTGGTCACTGCAGCTACAGACTGCAATGGTATCAGCTTTCCTGTGTTCTGCTGGTGTGGAAAATCACTTCAGCATGGGGTGGCAGAGGTCATTGAAGGCACTTTAAACTGTGCTTTGCATCTTGTGGTGCCTCAGTGACTGGCATTTGTGTCTCTGGCCAGGAAGATGTGGCTCTGAGTTGCATTCAGGGGATTTGGCCGATGTTTGTAGCTAAGAGAACCAAACTACTGTGTGTTGTTTGAAAAAGCGATTTGGGGAGGCTGCTTACAAGTACTGGCCATAGTTTTTCATTTCAAACTATCATGCTGTTTTGATCTTGAGAGTAAAGCATAAGGAACAGAAAAGAGAGCTGTGCTTTTATTTTGACTAAAGACCGCTAAAAAGCCACAATATAGCCAGAAACTCTTCCCAGGAGCAGACACCAATGGCTTGTATGCTTGGTGAACCAGAGTCTATTCACATCAAGAAAAATGTAGTCCTATTTTGTCTGGGTTTTTTTTGTCTCTTTGTTTGTTTTATAAACTCGAAGACGTACACCTTAAAAGCATGTAGTTTTTCTTTGCTGAGGGTTTTTGGGGACAAGATCTGTGCATGTATGTCAGGGCATGTATGCTTAGTATCTTTTCTAAAATGTGTATATGCAGAGCTGCTGTTGACCTGCGAGCACTGCTGTGTATTTGGTAAGATTAATATAAAGATTTTAGACATTTATATCTCCCAAATATAAAGAGCTTAATAAAGCGGCCATTTAGAAATTCTGTGTCTACATTTGGGTTTCTTTGCCCTTGCATTCTCATGTGTTTGAATCTTTTGAGTTATTTTCACATTGTTCTCAGTTAATCAGTCTCCCTTAAATATAAGAAATGTAATCACGTGTCTTTCACAGCTGGAAGTTTCCGAAAGAGCAGCAGATACCACAAGTTTTACAATAATCAATATGAGAATTGACAACAGTGAATTTCTTTGAGCTGGTGGGAATAGTTTAAAGCCACGTATTTGTAACATAGATAAGTCAGAAATAGGTGGATGAGCAGAGAGAGAACTTGCTGGGCTCTTTGTTGGCCACCTGCTATTCTGGGCATCCTGGCTGATAAACACAGCCATCCCCGTCTGTAGATGAGGGGTGATAGATAATTACCTGTGACGCTGATAAATTTCTTTTAGGATCTTCTCTTAATGCAGTGGCGCATCTGCATCAAGTCCTCTTTTCCCTCTTCCAGCCTGAAGAGTCTATTTATGGACTCAGATTCATAATTAAATGTTTCATTTGCAAAAAGAATGGTTCCCGGGAAAATGCGAGCTCTATTTCTGCGCTCGCGTTAGGCTTTGTCAGACATTACATAAGAGATTTGCTCATGTTGGCCTGCTGCTCCTGGCTTTTCAGATAATCCTTTGTATTACGTTTCCAGTGCATGGAGATAATTTAATTTAACATTTTTCTAAATGCCTGCATGCAGGAAAGCTAACCTTAAATGAGCATAATTAGAATTATTTATATACTGTAAAAATTTAACTGAATCAGAATTACTGGAAAATGTGATTTTTTTTTTTTTCTTTTAAGAATACATTTTGCTGTAATTGAATTAAGTTAAAGCCTTAATTACCTTTCAACTCTTGCCTTACGTTATCCGTCTCCCACTTGATCACGTCAGTCACTTTAACTGTATATAAAGTCCACTTTGGCAGTGATGGGTGTGCTCTACCACTTTGTCTCAATGGGCTGTTCCTCCAAAGCCCCAAACTTCTAATAAATTGTGTTAAGGGGCTTGAAAACCTGTGTGAATAATGTCTTCAGGTTACCAGTGCTAATGCAGACTTCATCAGATAGCTCTGAAATAAACAGAGCCACAGTCCTTGCTGCTCTAGATGCCGTTTATACTATTACCCACTGCAGCCTGGCTTGCCTGCGAGATAAATGCGATCCTTGATGAGCAATTAGGAAACAGTTTTATGGAGATCTGGGCTTTATGTTGTGGGCTAGCAGGGCAGAGAAGCAGCCTATTTGCTGAAGGTCAGAACGTGTCAGGAGGAGATGAGCTCACACTGGGGTGAAGAGGGAACAAACACAGCTTTAATTAATGCATTTTGGTGGTGTGGGGAAGCGAGGAGGAGACAGAAGGCTCTTCTTTGGCGATGCAAGATTGATGACACTTGACCAATAGACATTTTAATGCCTGAAGGCTGTTCACAGGCAGTTTTGTTTTCATTTGTGTGTATATATCTATTTTTTTTTCCTAAGAAGACTGCTCAGGCTGAATATTGAGATAAGGTTATGTTTTGATAGTAACACAACGTGGTGTGTAGGCTTATGTGCCTTTAGGTGTGGCCCAATATATGCAGTGAAGACACAAAGAAATAGGCTGCTTCTTTGGCAGTTTACGTTAAGTATGGAAATACTAATGGGAAAAACCTTGAGTAATGAACAGTCATCCTCTGGTCCAGAAATGAGAACATAGAAGGATAAAGTAACATCAAAGCTTGCCATTGCTGTTCTGCATAGAAATGCAAAGGACAGGTTTAATGCCACGCTCACTATGGTGAAAGGCTTGGAATAAAATGACATCAACCTGTCTTGGCTTCCGGTTTGGTTCAAGCCAAGCTTCAGCTATGGGCCTCCAGAAGCTCAGGCAGAAAAAATTCTGGTTTTTTCCAGTTTTGAATTTTCTCACTTCTAATATTATAATCTAGCTCCTTGCTTGTGAGTCAGAAGGCAGAATGAAGGCAGAAACGTGAGGCTTTTTCAGGATGTTGTTTCATATTAGGCTTTTGTAGTATCTTTCCTGCTATTGTGTCTCTTCTAGCGTAACCTCCTAAGGCTTTTTGGGCACCTTTTACCCTTGTTACCTGGAGATGCAAAGAACTCTGCATGAATCAGCCACTATTGAGGAGCTGTTTTAGTCCAGCCGCTGTTGAGGAGCTTTTTTCTTGGGAAGTTTTTGGGTTTGACAATTCATTGATGGGTGGGCTAGACAAAAACGAAACGCGATCATGGCAGCCTAATGCAGAATAAATTCTTTCAATCCACCGCATTCCGTAGCAGGCAGCAGTCCTTTGAGTTACATGAACAGAAGAAACGGGACAACTGGGCTGGCGCAAAGCTTGGAGAGTAGTGCCAGTAACAAGCCTGACTCCTGAAACCAGATCCTGCCCTGACCCTGATTAATTACTCAGGAGTTGTTCGCACAACCGAATTCCTGCTGTCAGTGCGTCCAGCGCTGCCTGCCAGGCCTGCCAATGAAAATAGAGCGGTTGTAATCCCTGTGAATTATCCCTGTGGCTGGATGTAGTGTCCTATCAAATGATTATCATGTGATAGGGCTCCTAGGGCTTTCCAGCTCCTCTGGTTCCCCTGATGAAATATTAATATGCTTTTAACATTTAAGGTTATTATTCTTGTATGCTTTACTTCAGGCATATCTTTCTCTGCAGCCATCGTATACTTTATAGAGCCAAAATACCCTTTGCAGGAGAACAGATCTTTCTGTCTTCCAAGACAGACTTACAATGAATGGCCTTCCTTGAATCATTATGCTAAGTAACCAGCAGTGCTTTAAATACACGAACATGGGCTGGAGTAAATGTAATGCAGTCTGAAGTACACAGCTTTCCCCAGAAGAATTGTTTCTTTCATCTCCGAGTTAGTAAGTAGAGACCGGGGACCTGCTGCAGGCCTGGCTTGCATGTTAACTTGCCATGAACAGCACACGGCAGCTGTACCGTGGCAGGGTGGGGGCTGGCTTCACACTGCTGGGCGTGAGAACCAAGAGGCAGCGAGAGACATCCTTTGGATACGTAAGGAAGGAAGGGGTGAGATTCACTGAAAATAATGCAGTTCTGATACCTAGCCAGGTATATTTTTAAGTCCAATTCTAGGCTTTTCAAAATCTCAGATTCCTTTCATCTCCAAAATCCTCTGAAGCTCCTCAAGAGGAGTGAAGCAGGTTTATTTGTTTCTGTTCTCATGCTTGGACGACTTGGGAGGTTCAGACTTTCAAGTTTTCTCCCTTAATAGAGCAAGAGATGCACATTAAAAAAAAAAAAAGTATTAATTTCTGATAATCATCATCTGCATTCAAGAGCTTGAAATGAGAATGAAGAACAAAACAAAACCCAAGGGTTAGGAGACCTGCAGTAGAACCTGCAGGCTGGCAACATATTTATGAATGAGTGAATCCAGGCTTTTCTCAGCATGAAACTACGCTCAGGATAGTGATTCCTCGCGCACAGGTATTTGGCTGTGCAGGTTTTAGCTCTTGCCAGGATTTTGGAAAACACATTAGCTGCCTTGATGTCTGGAATTCCCTGGGGAGTACCCAAAGAGAGCTCTTGAAGTGGCACTGTTTTGCTAATTAGTAAGGCCAACTGTTGTCTGGCTGAGTTGTCTGTGTTAACAGCGGGCTCCCTCTGCCTCCTCTCTCCATTTTTAATTCTAATGCTAACAGAGCACACTGTGATTATGCTAATAATTCTGGCTTTCCTACATAAGGACATATGTGAGGTGTGCCACATTTCATGATTGTTTCATTCTAGTCTTGCTCGTCCACGTACAATATTCATAGGTTTTATTCTTTCTGTAAAGAAAGGTCAGGCTAGTTGGCACTGCTGCAGCAGCCGTTTCAGGGACAGAAAACTGGCAGCTTTAGCTTTAATTGTTACTGTCTAGCTAGGATACTGATCTGGCCCTTCAAGAAATGGCAGGTGAGCACCTCATGGTCAGTGTTGTAACCTCATAACCCCTTTATTATATAGAGGAGCCCATCGTATGGGTGGAGAATTGAAGAACACAAAGTGTCAGGTGGTTTGCTCAAGCCAATCTATGGCAGAGAAGACCCTGAGTAACTATGGTGCCAGTTAAGAGCCCATTACACTCGCTTTCTCCTCCTGGCTGGGAATGTGCCAGGAGGCATGTCAATAAAACCATCTTTTCTGAGGGTAGAAGACAAATTTCTCCTTGAGAAACTGGAGCTGTGATTGAACTTCACAAGAGGGAAAAGTAGGGTCTTTCCCCAAAACAGAGAAATCAAAAGATAGGGGCTCTCTACTGCAGAAATCTGGCTGAGGCACAAGCTTTGTGCTTTTGTGCCTTTTTTCCCCTTCAGTAAATGGTGAAGTCATATTTTTGTAGGGTGTTAGATACATGGTTGAATGTTGCTGATGAACATATTGCAGAGTAAACATGACTGCCACAGGACTGTGTTTATCGCAGTGCTAATTCTGAATCCAGCTATCAAAAGTAACCTCACCCTGCTTGGACATATCTGCCTACGCTGCGCGGTTTTCCTGCAAACTGGATGAAGCCCAGGCCCTGGGATGTGGTACTGGTACCACACTGAATCTTTGCAACATACTGATGGCACTGCAGAGAATAGCTTTCTGCCAGGAGAAGAAAAAATGTGGCGTAATGTACTGAAGTGCAGGCTACTGGGACCCTGTTCTGCACCTGTGTGCACACGCACAGGGTAAGGAAAGGGACACAGCTTCAAGAAGATGGTTTTACATAAAGCAGTTTTGTAAATCACCTTAAGATCTGGTGCTTCAAATGTACGTGATGAGGATTATTGACAACGCTGTGGAAGTCCTCTCTCGATGATAAAATGATGTGTATCATCTCTGTTTGGCTGATGCCCATAAGTAGTAGTTCTTCCTGACCCACAAAATGAGTACTAATCTTTCTGGTATTGAGATGCAACAGGACAACCCAAATCAGAACTTTGGCGTTACAACCCAGTTGTGGTGTTTTCCTGGCAGTTGAAACCAGATTGTTAACAAAATAACTGTTTGTTACAGGTTTTGTGTATTAGCTGCTTTTTTATTTCTTAATGTTAGTTAAAGACATAAAAATGAGAAGCCAAAATATAGGTATTTATTTGATTGACAGTAATGGCTCTGAGAGAAGCCATTTAAATATTATTTACATATTATTTGAAGCTATAATAAGCTATCATGTCAATCCATAGCATGGCATTGTTATTAAATGAGTCTCCGACAGGCTAACTCATAATAGTGTTATGCAAATTAGGCACATTTAAAAAACTTTTGTAAGAACATTACTGTAGAAGCAAGGTAGCCAAGTTTTCAACATCAGCGACTCTGTCATTTTAGATTTAAAATGCACAGTCTGTGTGCATGGCAAAGCTCTCTAATAAGGGCCAGACTCAGCAAATGCTGAATGTGTAAGTCCCTCCTGATTTAAACGAGTACTTCAGCACACAGGACTTCTACTGATGTTGCTTTGCCAAACTCAAGCTAACAACTACCCTTGTAGATAGAAAATGAAAATATATTTTCTCCTCTCCCTGAAAAACTTTGGTCTCTAAGACAGACTTTGGATGTTGAGATTGGTAAGGCTTGGATGGGAAGGAGGGTAGGGTGTGGTTTACTGAGGAAATGCTGGCAAGCTTTAAGCATTTGTAATGGTGGCAAGTGACATTTTCCTGTAAATGGTGTCTGAGTGTCGTTCTGCACCAGTGAATACTCACGCAGCTGAGTGATTAGCTCAGCTGGCCATATGGTTTTGGAGAAAATGACTGTGCTCCCAGGCCAGGGGCTCAGCTTCCTCACCAAGATACAGAGTGTGAAAGTGGTGTTGTCTAAGCTCTTGTGCAGAAAGACCCGAGTACAGATACTACGGGATTATGAATCCCCTTTCTCTGGGCAAAACACTCAGAGCCACCTGGCTGGCTGAAACACAGCTTCAGGAAAACCTAGCTCAGAGCTCTACAATCAGAGTTAAAAAGGACAGAAGGGGTGCTATTCCTGAGCATGTGGTGAGAATGAGACCTGTCAAACCTAAGTGCAACACCACTGCTCTTCTGGGTAAAAACATCAACGGTAGAGAAAAAATTAAGAAGCTAAGTTGCTGCGCAAATGTTTCTATTTAGTCATTGGAAAGCATAGCATGTCCAGTGTGTACAACTTGAAGGATGCCCTCTCCCTGGAAAATTTCAGTGGGATACTAGAGACATTTTGAAGGAAAAGTGGATCTGCTTTTCAGGAGTCTCCTCCTAAGGTTAAGAGTAAATGTTTTCTTGCAGATGTTCCTGTCAGTGTCTGAGGAGCAAAGAGTTGAGTCCCAGTGGAGGCTGGGGAGCTATTCCAACCTTTCTTTTTACTGTGTAGAGGGAGCCTTAAAGGCTTCCTGGGGGAGCGCACAATATTGTCTTGTATGTCACTTGAGAATGGCCACAGTCATAAAGTTGCCACGTAGGATTTCCTTTGAGTCCTGGAGTGTTGGAGAAAATGCGCGCTCTCCGTCTGCCAGGACTGTTCCAAGTTTGTACGACACGTTTTCTGTTCATGTTGTGATTTGGGATTGCTCAGCAGAGGTGGAGCCAGGTACAAGAATTTTATCTCCCCTGGTGCCGTTATTTCCCTCTCTCTTTTATCAGTGCACATATTCACGCACGTGCAGGCGCAACTGCCGAAAAAGTGTCAGGAATAGCCTTACTGGCCTAGCCAACGTGCTGTCAGCGCCATTTGAAGTCAGACTTGCTTAGAATTTTTTTTTTTTTTGGCTGTGGAGATTCCTGAAATATAGAAGAAAGCAAAACCAGAGCTGTGTTTTAACCAAGTGAGGATGCGTTCTTTCATTGCAGCCATCCCACGAGGTTTGACCAGTCCATCAGCATAGGTTCATAAGAGGGGTTCCTGAGAGTGGCTGCCAAAAGAGTGGCTTTGGAGTGTCAAGCAGGATCTGGATAAAGCTGCTGTGATATGTCAGCTGCACATTCTGATGGACACTGATAGCATGGGGGGATCTTAGGGTCTGATACCAACACCACGCTGCTGTATTGCACTGATTCTGCGTGCTCACTTTGCAGGCTAAATTTCTTTACCTTGGGGAGCCTATGGGCCCTTCAGTCTGTACAGATGGAACTTCTGGTTGTGTTGATGATGAAGATCTTGCATCTTTTGGATTTTGAGAGTGTTTGAATTTAAAATACACCTCATTCTCGTTTGCTTTCTAACTGCAGCTTGACTGCTTGGGAACAAGCAGTAACTAAAATGCATGGTGCATAAAAAGACACCCCCCCTCCAAAAAAAAACCCCAAACAAACACCCCTTATTCAACACTGCTTTTGGATTTCCTCCTGCCATCACAATCTCCTTTTAATTTCTAATCCAGATCTGCCAAAAGACTTAGATTCCAATCAAGGCAGTTCACAGAGCATTAATACTCAGATAAATAAATGCAACAGGCAATCAAGCTGCTGTGAACTAATGGCAGGACACTTGAAAGTGCCACATTTCAGGTAATGGTGTCAGTTGCAGAAAGGCATGCAAACTGGTTTAATCCAATGTTACATTTTACTAAATTCCTGACCATTGGGAAGGAGATTGCATAGGAGAATTTAAAAGATTGGGAGTTACTGGCTTTTTTTCTGCACTGCTGATAAGCAGTAATTTTTGCAGAACGGGAAGAAGTAATCCTCTGCAATAAAACCATTTTCATAATACCATGGGAATGAGTTATTGCTTGAGGTGAGGCACAGTTTCTAATGGCTGCCTAAGCTTTCATCTCCATCTTTCATGGGCTAGTCAGACATTTTTATAGTGCTGACACAAAAAGAGAGCATTTATGTTGCTTCCATTCTCCATCTGTCAACAGTTAGGTTAAAGTGGCACTACAGGAATACTTTTCATCTGATTTCCATTCCACCGTGGTTCATCAATATACAGTATTTGAGCCATGCCAAGTCTCGGGGTCCTAATCACATATTTTTTTATGCGCCATTAATGGTTAGCAAATAGGAAACTAAAGTCTGTCTTTTTCATGTGAAGAGGGTGGTACTTTCTTTGACTCTGAATTTCCCTGATGTTACCTCCTTTACAGTTTTCTAAGCTATCATGAATTGGTTTTGAATGAATAGTGTGATAAGTCAAAATATATTAGGAAGAGGAAGTGGATTTTCATTTTGCTCACATGAGATGCATCCGTGAGCACCAATATTTGATTCAAATTTGTGCACCAGGTAGGAGGAAAAAGTAAAGAAGGAGGCATTGTAATAAACCTTCTAAACCCTGTTTTACTTACGATTCCTTTCAGCTAATGAACCTAGTTCTTTTAGAGGCATAGACCCACAAAAAAGGTTGTTCTGTTGAGAACTTTGCAGACCTTCATGAAAAAACTCACTGCTTTCTTCTGGGCTTAGTGCAGCTGTGGACAGAGTTGATGTGTTTGCAGCAAACTAAAGCTGACTATGAGGCGCACAGATTTCTCGTTTCTATCCAGTAGAAACTCTGGTTTTGTTAGTAACTGCAAAAAGGTACGTATAACAGAAAATAAAACTACAAGGGCAAGAATTGTTACCTTTATTTTTAAGGCATGCCTTCTGGGCTTGTTTCTAGAATTAGTGTGAATTCCTGTTTTTGTTTGCCAGATTGGTCCTTACCTTTCTTGTAGAACAGCAGCACCCAAACCCAAATACCTCCAAACCCAGCTTGTTTCACTGCTGGGGAGTAGAACAGAAAAGTTATTCCAGACCACCTAAGTGTATCCCGCTATGCAGGACAGTATGTGGCAAAAATATCCTCTCTGCTGAGAAAGAGGTAGATGGGGGATGACAAACTTATTTTAAATGTGAAAAAACCCTGAAAAAGTAAAAGGTAAACTCTGAAGAGAGAGAAAACAATCTGTTTTTAAAGGGATTTTCTTCCAAGTACCCCAGTCCCCTGGGCAGGCAATATTCACTTTAGTGTAAATTTCTTTCAGCTTTCTCTCAGATTTTGAGTGCCTCATTTTTCTCTAGCTAATATAGTGCAGTTCATATACAGTATTTTATGGGTGACTGGCTTCCAGAGGAAGGTAGGTGTGAAAGACCAGGCAACCATGAAACTGAGTTATATGGAGTAATCACTACAGGGGAGAAGGAGCGTTTAGTCCCTTTCCTGTCACAGGCAGATGAGGCTTCCACACTGTGGGAGCGATTGTAAAGATCCAGAGGAGATATTACTTCATTTTGTTTCAAGTTGTTTTCAGTTCATTGGCTGAGATTCCTGGCTTCTGGAAACTTTATGTTTCCGAGCAATCCTGAGGATGCTGTTGGCCACCGGAGTGGGTGTTAGAACATTCTCGCTCTGCGCCTGGCTCGAGCTCCACACTTAACTTGTTAGCTGTGGTCTTGTGGTCCCTGTGTACGGATGTAAAGTGCCGTATCTTGGCTTCGCATGAACAAAAGGCTTTTTTGTCTCAACAGAACGTTGCGTTTCTTGCTGTCAGAGTCTGTGTATTTGTGTAATTAGGACTGTCCAGCTGGTGCATGTGATTGTGTTTCTGAGCTCTTAGGCAGTTGAGCTACAGGCCTGAATTTTCACAGAATTAAGAGATCAAATCCAAAATTCAGAATTCCTTGAACTATTTTTTTGCATCCAGTGCTTTAACTGGCTTTGTGATGTGATAGGGCGATGCAAAGGATGAAAATGTCTTAAAAGTGCATTTATTCGGGGATTTAAGATGTTTAAGTTGTGCATGTTTTTGCAGGTCTGATCTTACAACTTTCTTTCATGCAGCTGTGAGCCTTCTGTTCCCCCAGCCAATCTTTCATTGTTCCCACTAAGCAGGGACCTCAGCGCTATTAGAAACAGGAACAAAATATATGAATTTTACGCCTGTTTTATTCATATCTACAGCTTTCTGTCTCTCAGTTGTGCTTCTTCAGTCCCCTTCTCATATTGTTGTCCACCCTCTGTTACCTCCCACGATGATGATTAATGGAATGCTCTACACTTCTTTTGAACTCTTGGTTTTTCCTCTTAGTTCCTGATTATTTTAATTCTGCCAGACCCTTTTCCATATCCTTTCCTCGTCTGCCTCTGATTTACAGTATATCATTTCTCCTTGCCCAACCCCTCATTTCCATTCCTGTAACGTTCCATGTTCTTTCTTGGAGCCTGGGCTGAGCACACAGACCAGTTAAAATGAAAATATACTTTCCACATTTTAGTAGCCTAATTATTTTATTTTAAATGAAGCCGAGACATCAATCAGACTGTTCTCTAAATCCCAGTCACATCAGCAGCTAAATGAAAATATCAGTTATTCTCTCCCATTCCCAGCCTACTTGCCTTTAAATGGTATTATCACAGCAAATATTAGGAGTTTAGACATGTCCATAGTCTTTTGTTGAAAACCTCTTGCAAACAAGGCAAGGGAGATGCATGTGAAATCCTAATATCTTGTGAAATAATATTAACGATGGGTCTGGCACATGTGAGCCTTCAGACAGGAGGCTGTCAGATCCCGTGAGGTTGAAAGTGAGAACTATTTGAAAGACAAAGAGCAAATCATAGAAATGGCAAGTTGAGAAAAAGGCATTTTTCAGGCCAAGCGGTACGGGCTCCTGGGACTGGTTCTCAGCTCTGACACCAGCTTGCTTCTTGGCTCCAGCCAGGGATTTCTGAAGAGCCTCACAGGGCTTGAGCATGTCCAGTAATCGGATCCTGTCCTCTCCGACAGCCTCAGCTTCTTTCAAAGTTGTGAGTGCCCAGAGCTGCTAGGGACTTTAATTAGAGCCGTGGATGCTCAGCTCTGCCGAAAACCAGAGCCCAAGTCCCTCTGGTTGCTTCCTAAAAAAAAGTGTGGCCACATCTGAAGTGTTTGCCTTTCAGGCCTTCTTACAAGTTCCCCTCCCTTCATTTTTCTTTCGTGTTAATCTGGAGAGCTACTGCAGAAAGGGAGAGTTACATGGGTGAAAAAGCTGTGTTAAGGAGGTGGATACTTAGCATAATCTGCTTAGAGACCTCACCTGAGCTTTTAGAGGTCCTGTGTTTTGCCTCACTGCAGAAGCATATCATGGATATTAATATGCTTTTTTATTTCCGGCTTCTCATTTAAGGCAAATCTGCGGGTCCCTCTGTGCCCAGTGGGAAGAAATGGTTTTCTAGAGGGTGATTTGGTGACTTCTAAGCTAGAGTCTTTGTCTGAATCAGATTTTTCTGATAATTTTTACTCCTGCCAAGGTCTCTTTCATATCATTCCCTTGTCTGTGTGTAGTTTGCAGTATATGATTTCCCTTCCTCTGGCCTGCTTTCTCTGTAGCCGTGAGCACAGAGGAAGTTTGGAATGCTAATACAGGTATTTCAGTAGTACCCTCTCCATAGTGAAAGCCAGTTTAAACTCAATAGGCAAAATGACAGGGGAGGATGCTGAGAGGACGAAGTAATTTGCAGTCGGTCCATTACAAATTAGGACTGTAATCCTCTCCCCAGGTCTAGTCCAGTGTTTTTTTTCCCAGTGGACTGTGCTTTCTCTCCCAATAACTATATACCTTACTGACAGTGTGTACCCATAGCCAGTCTTACATTAGGCATCCATTTCTATCTTGTTTTTCCTGAGCAAGTTGGTTTTTTTAGAAATGATCATGAAAATGAACCAAAAAAAGTCTGAAATTTTTATTGCTTCTATTTCCCCTTTAATATGTTACTATTTTTGTTTTTATTTTTCCCCTTTTTCCTTCTGCTAAACTCTGAGATGCATGAGAGGCAACGCGAAGAGCTTTATCAAACTTCTGTCTAATAATAATAATAATGAGATTTGCAATGGGCTTCTAAAGAATGCAGATCAGAACCACTTACCATGAGGGCACTACAAAGTAATGAAGATTCAAGTGGTTCTTGTTAGATACGAAGCTATCAGAGAATCCAAACTCGTTTCATATCTCTCATAGAGCAAAGGCGGCTGTTGATGCTGGGGAAGGTTTGTTTCTATTTTTTGTTTCCAATCCAGGCAAAGCAGCTTGACGGCTGTGGTGTTTGGATTTGTGGGACTCCAGGTGTGCACGCTGGGCTCTCCCTCCCATTAAACCTTTAAATAAAGGTTCTAATAAATTTCCATTAAAATAAGTAGTAACCACATTTAATGACCAGTTTGTTTGAGTGTTAACAGCCTGTTAGCTAACAAACTCGTCATTAACTGGTGCTAACTTCTCCCGATGTGTTTAAATAATCCCTTAACATCTGCCCTGTTTGTATTAGGGTGCTCACATAAAATCTTTGTCCGATGCTTCCCTTCTTGTCTGTTTTTCTTTTTTTTTTTAATTCTTAGATGAGAATATTATTACCCAGTTTGGTCCTTTCTCCTTTGATTGTTCCACTTCCCCCTAGTCATATTTTTTCTTTGTACATTAAGATACCAGTTTTATTTTCTTCTGTATTTTTTCCAGATTGATCTTAAAATCTCTGCTTGTTCAGTGAATTAGGTGACAAACCCCTAGAGGTAAATTCAGCTACAGAACATAAAACTCCCAAACCAGTGGCGCTGTGGGCTACATCCTGATTATGTGCAGAGCACAAATGAGCGTGGGAGGGAACTCGTGTGTGCTGTTAAGAGGAAGCAGAAATCACATCCCCAGTCTTGCGAAGCCACCAATGCCTTTCTGCAAGTCCAACAGAACGATTTCTTCTGTGTCAAGTTGCATCACATTTGCAGAATTAGATTCTGTCTTTTGTAGGCCTAATTTGACTGTAACGTTTGTTTTATACCACAAGCTGTCTTGGCTGCATCCTGCGGAAGGAGGAAGAGAGTCAGTTCAGTTCAAATGAAATCTTAAACTTTGGCCCACACTCATATTAAAGTTGAAATCAGCCACTCTTGAGGTGATAAATTGTGGAAAAAAAGTAGAGAAGGGGAAAGAGTATTTAAAAAGTATTTCCTGTGTTTATTTTTGCTGATTCCATACTAAAGCTGGTAAGCAAGGGTGGGCAGCACCTCGGGAAGTTATCTGTGTGTCTCCTTACCTCAGAGCAGGATCAACAAAAACTGTGTCACACCTGGCACGGCTGTCTGATCTCTTCTTGAAAGATGTCCAGGAGCAGCTGCCCTGCCGCTTTCTTGGGCCTTCTGTTCTTGCACTTTGCTATTCTTACTGCTGTAAATGCCAGCCTGAAATTCTCTTGCTGCAGTATCACCCCACTGGTTGTTATCTTGCTCTGAAGACATAGAGACAAGTGATTCCTTCTTCTTCACAGTTAATACGCCGTGGACTTGAAAATGTTACATCATCTCCTCTGAGTCTTCTGCTCTTTAGGCTAAATAATCCCAAATCTTTGCCTTTTCTTCCATTGATGGACAACTTTCTTAAGACACAGGGTTCAAATCTGGGCCCGGTATGTAGTTAAGATCTAACTATGGGTATGACAGAAACACTGCTTCAGGTATCTTAGAAGTTATATTTCTGTTTATTAATCCCAGTACAAAGTATTCCTTTTTTTTCCAGGAGCGTTAGCATGTCCTGCTCAGGATCAGCTGTAGCTGCCTGATGCCTCTCTGAATATGTGCTACCCAAAAGTTGATCACCATCCTTTATTTTTGCAGCTAGTTATTCCTGCCTAGCTTACATTTTTCCTACTGAATTTCTTTTTTTTCTTTCTTTTTTCTTTTTTTCTCAGTGTTTCAAGTTGCTATGAGGGGACCTATAGTCAGGAAATTCCCACTGCAGCTTTGCAGATGCAAAAAATCTGGGTTATTCAGATACGCATGCATAAACGTGTGCGCTTGCTATAACAAACAGTCTTTGAAGCAGTTTAGTGTCATTCATTGCAGTTTTTACGGCTTAGTTACTGTCTCCCTCAATAGCTAATAAAACAAACTGTAAAACTTTGCATTCTATAGGCCAAAGCAGAGGATACTTCTGTTGTTCTGTTTCATCATGAGAAGAAGGTTTCTTGTTGAGCCATCCTTCCATCTGTTTGTCTGTGCAAGACCCTCCCTAATAACTTTAGAACATATTACTCCATTAATTTCACACAGGGGCAGAAGCTTCACACGGGCTGAAGCTTCCAGGACTATGGTGAAAACCTGAGTGGGTGGAAGGAAGGGAATCAAACCCTCCTGGCCAAGGCAAAACCAGCAGCAGGGACTAGTGCTGGAGGAGTGGAAATGGGGGCTGTGAAGGTGATGGGGGACCCTGGGGGTGGGTGCCAGGGCTGTCATCCATTGGAAACAAAGCAGCAGTCATGCTGAAGGAGCTGTTTGTTTTGTCAGAGGCTGATTTTGCAAAACAAAAATCAAATCCAGGGTTGCTTGTAACATTTTGGGTTGTGTTCAAGCATTGGAAGGGTGTTTCAAGGCATTGGTGAGATGGTTGGATTCTGTGCCATCTTTACAAAGCAGATGTAGGCACTCATGTAGGTAGCCCTGTAATGGATAGAAATGGTTGATTACAAATGACCACTTCTAAACTTACACTGTGATTTAAATTTATTTATTTTTTAATAGTAAAAACTTGAGTTTTGTCAGGTCTGTCTGCACACTCTCAGGCCACAAAGAACAGAGGAGTGAGCAACTCTCTTACATGGCTTTACTTCTTGTCACATCTGAGGAGCGTTGTCTGTGTATGCTTTACAGTACCCACGTCCAGCGGTTGAAACAGATGCAATTCAAGTCTCCTGATCTTAGGATGTCATCTGATTTTTCCATTTGCATCCTGTTACTCGCAATGGGAAGTGCACTGGAAGAAGTTCAGCACTTGGATGATTTACTGCTGTACTTTAGTCTTGTCAGTTCAGCTATGTACCATCTAAAGCTCTTCTTCAGCAGCAGACTTCCATCGTAAATAAACTGTCCAGCTTGACTGAGATGTCTTGTGAAAATAAACACAGTGCTTAAAGGGCTGCACATGCTTCTTTACAAAGAGGCTACAGATTGGAAACCTGTGCTGCAGATTCTCAAATTCATTTTTAGGTAGAGATGACACATTTCAGCCATTGGAGGATTGCAGGCCCTTTGGGTGCCCTAAAAAATCTCTTGTAAAAAACATTTGAGGACACCATGACTCTCTGGAATGGAGAGGCTGGAGTTTTGGCTTTGTGGACTTCCCATACAGTAACAATTTCCAAAGTGCTGCCTCTTCCAGGAGTGTTAGAAGTTCAAGTTCCTGGGATACATCAAAGCTCTTGAGTCCTGCTAGTCCAAAAGACCTTGTAAATAAAGAAATCATGTGCTGTTCTTGTGCACTCTGGCAAGTCAACTGGACTTTTCAATTCAATGAGACTTTTAATCACCTCGCATCCCCCACCTCAGTAATGGAAAATGAATGCAACTTAGGTGAGGAGGAGCATGGGAAAGAAGTTGCTTCCTATGTAGCCGGTCAGCAGTGGTGGGATAACCGTAAGTGATGCGCCTTTCTACAGAGTTTCCACATTTGCAGTGGCTTGCATTGAGCAGATGTTCGGGCTATTCTGGTCACTCTTCACCTTTGTCTGCAAGGTGCATCAATCACTGTAATTATAATGGGACATGGAGCCAGCAACTGAAGGAGAAAAATCAACCCAATCCTAGGAACAATCTTTCTTGATGAATTCTCCCCCCTAAATCGAAACAATTTGCCGGGTAACCCAGCTGGGGTTCATATGCTTTTGATTACTGTGGGCTATTTAGCTTTACAAAATGACATGCTGCTTAATGGACTTTTAATGGTTATAGGTTTCTCTCTCTTTTTTTTTAATGAGCTTCACCAGTTTGTTACTAATGCCCTGTAGAAATCTGGCAAAGGGCCAGATTTTATGTTACAAATTTTCTGGTTTTCAGGCGGCGTAAGTGCAACCCATGCAGCCGGTGGGGATGTCTGTGTTACCAATCATACTGTAATGCCATTAAATAAAAAGGCAAAAAGAGCTAATTGAGTACCCTGCAGTCCTAATAATGGCATACGCAAAGATGATCTAATTAACACTTTGCAGCTGAAGTCTTGCAAGAAGTCCAGCCAGTTGCTCAGCCTCTGAACGACGCAGTTTCATAAAGCTCGCAGCGTTCCCCTTGGCTGCTGCCAGGTTGACACGTCAAGTGAAGGCTACGCACTGTCGAGGCACGAATAAGGTTATGTCCTTCTGAACAATGGAGGGGGAACTCTCCTAACGTTTGGCTAAATGTAAGGGCCTATGTTTTCAGCAGTGACTGTGCCTCCGCTTTCAGCTGGTCCTTCTTCAAGGGGCTTGTTTATTTTCAGAGAGTGAACACCCAGTACTTCAGAAAAGCATGGCTTTTTTTTGCTTGGTTTTGTGGGTGGTTTTTTTAAGCTGGAGGAGATTTCCATTCTGCAGTCACTACTTGATGCTGGAAACCTAAGATGATAGTACCGGAGGGTCTTGGAGGAAAGCCTGGGCCTTGCCTTGGAATTCTAGAAATTCACAGTGAAAGAAGATGTAATTCTTTAATCTCTCTTGCTGTTTTAATTTGGTGGTAACACAGATCTCTTCATGTTATCTATTCCCTAATAAGGTTGGTGATTCTTAATGAATTTACAGTTGTGCCTCAACTCTTTGTTGAGCCTGGACTGTCAAAATGGCTTGGGCACAAGCCCTGTCTCAGGCATTACTTTTAGGTGGGCCTTAGTCAGAGGCTTTGTGCTGTGTCTACCCATGGCGTTGATATGCCACAGTGCGGGTAGGCCAGGCACACGGTGACTTTGCCAAATTCTCCATTGTGCCCCAGGAGGTGATGCAGTGGCTGAGGTTCAAGGGGAGCCTTGTCCACGCACCTTGCTATGTCTGAGTGCGATGTGCCATGAGGCACTGCAGTAGTTTTTGGAAGCCAGCTTTGCTGTAATGTTGGCTTGCTGAAAGGGTCAGGAATCACGCAAAGCTTTGACTCCTTCTCCTCCCAGCTGTAAGGGGCTGTGTTGCTCTACTGTCTGTCTCTTCTCGGTAAGTAGCTGGAGAATGTTGGTCCACATCCCTCATCACTGTGAACTGACAGTGCTCCTGCAGAATTGGTGTGATCGTACAAGTTTATACTGAGTGAGTATCTGGGCTCTGGCTTCCTTCAGTGACTAGCAAGCTCAGGTACCAGCTGGAGTAGCACCAATGGGAAGAGTAGTGCTGCTTCAGGTCAGAGTCCAACCTGCAGGAGATATGCTTAAAGAAAAAAAGTGACTGTGTTGTCCTGCAGAGGTGTGGCTGTTTATGTTTTGCTGATAATAAGACACTGCATTTCTTTTAATTAGGAAGTGGATGCTCTTACTCAGGAAATGGATGAGAATTTGGTAAACTGCCATCCCAGGACAAATACAAAGGAAGCATAACAAATACTCATGTGGGTCTTTGGAAAGGAGGCAAAAGTCATAAAAGGATGGGCTTCCAGCTTTATACTTTGAGCCCAGGACATATCTAAGTCAGCTTCATGGCTTTTAGGACAGACAAAACTCAGCTGACTTCAACTGTGTTCCGGCTGGAGCCAGTTTTTCTCCTGGGCCTTACATCAGACTCAGGTCACATGTGAAGAGATTGCGCTGCTTGTGCAGCTGGAGCCTCGGCAGGATTTTCCAACCACAACTACCAAGACCAGTGTCATGGCCTTTTTTAGGGCTCTCCCTCAGGGCTCTGGTGTTGGATGCTCCTGGCAGCATTGCTTCGATCTTTATAGTTAGTTTCTTTGTGTAAATTCAAGTGTACCACACCTAGTGAAATTCTCAAATGCCAAAGGCAAGCAAGGTGTGCTCAACTTCTGGCTAGCAGGAGCAACGGGCAGGAGAGAGCTGGAATAACGTACGTAAAGAAGAGCTGTACCCTGTGCAATAATATGCAGCTTCAGCTGTCAGAATGTACTTAGGGCAGTAACGTAATTGAGAAAGGAATAGCATTGAGACAAACTGCAGAGGTCCAGCACTGGTGGCCTGAGCTGGTCAGTCTGCATAACCTGTCTGGAAGTGAACACAGAGAGTGCTTCCAGGCTGATTTCAGCTCATGAGGAACCACCTACAGCATTTCTGCTCTCGTGGCTCACAGTCTGGAGATTTCATCTATGGATGACCAAGAGCTACTTGTGCTTATGTTTCTTCCTTACAGAGTTACAGTTTATTTTCAGTTGACATTGTGAAAAATGAAGAAAAAAAAAATCCCAACAAAAACCAAGTTGATAAAATACCAGTTGAATCTTCTAGTTTATTGGATGATCATAGCTGATGCAAATATTTTATTCCCTATTTGCTTTTTCTCTGAGGTCACAGAACTGCTTTATGATCAAACCAGAACAAATAATAAGCATTCTTAGGAATAACATAAACTCAGGTAAATAATCTACAATACTTACATGACCTTTCATATTACACTTGTTTATGTCCCTTTTATGTTCCCTTCAGAAGAATATTCCTACTGGGAGATGAATTTGGCCAAATATTCCCAGAAACAGCAAATGAAAATGAATATCAGAAGTTATTCTTAGGGAGGAAATGTCAAGTCCTTAATCTGAGTATCTGCATCCAGTCAAAACTGATCAGATGTCAAACATTTGCAGAGATGCGCTACTAACCAGCTGTAGTCAGGGGTCTTGAGGGGAACAGTTTGAATTACCAGGTTAGAAATAATGGTAATGTTGAGTGATGTCTGTGTAATCCATCTGTGGAGAAATAGAAAAGAGGCAAAATTCATGGAGCAAAATGGTTAATTACAGGTTGAATTCTATTTAAGGACAAATAGCAACTTGTAAGATACAGGATCCAGAAGCTGAGTGAATTTAGCACCCCTCCAGCAGCCCCAGGACTGACACGTCTGTGAATGGGTGTTCTCTTTTCTTCCTTTCTTCTCTCTAGACTATCCTTTAAGCTTTTACGTAATTTACATAGAAATAATTTGTTCCACATTTTAATAATTTCCTGTGTAAGGAGGAAGACCATGGGGCTTTTCTGTTGTACTCTGAATATGTCTGCAGATGTATCCCCATTGTGTGGGCTGCCTGGGCTGAATCTGTCCTGTTCAGGCTGGGATTTCTCTATTTCAGAGACCTGCATTTCTTAGTACAAAGAGTATATCAACTTGGTAGTATTTGTTTTCAATTTTTTTATGATAGCTTTGAAAGCCACTATCCTATTCTCAGGGCACCCCGGCGTAGGAGGAGTCAGTCAGGTGTCTTGGATCCTTGTACAAATACGTATTTCTCAAGTAGATGGGGAAATACTGTAATTAAACTCACCCACATGTTATTTATTAATGAATACTTTCCTTTAGTTGATCTGAGGTCCACTGAAACGAAGAGAAATATTTCTATCACATGTCAGCAGGTTTTGGGTCCAGCTCTTATTGGAAGTATCTCAGCTCTTCTGAACAGTCTACTCAATCTTTGTATCATGACATTTCTGAATAATCATTCGCATATCATTTATAGCTCTGCATTTTCAGTTAATTACGCCCACTGCCTCCATGGCAAGATCTGAATCTCTCCTACTTACTTTATTGCTGCTTCTGCGCCAGCTGGAAGACACACAGAGACCTGACTTTCCCTTACAGGGCAGTTTTGGGGAGGAGACCCCCTACAAAACCCGGGTTGGGCTTCTTGCAGGACAGGATGTAGCAGTGGCCATAGACAACAGCATTATTTCACATTTTACACAGAATATGGCCATTTTCTGTTCTTCTCTCCCTTTGAAATGGTTATAATATTCTTAAAAGTTGACATATTTATTACATTAGCAAAAGAGTCTCCCTTTATTCACAGAACAGCATAATTTTATGGGCTGTGAACAGAAAAGCTTTGTGAAAGCCTGCTAGTATTTTGCCATGTCTCAGCTCTTATTTGAGCAAGGACTGCTTAGTTTCAAACTGTAGGCATCTTGGCTTCTTCTGAGGTGTGGCTCCAAGCTTCTGAACAGTGGGTTGGATGGTGCTGGCTGGCAGGGTGGCCTTGAGCAGGCGTCTACCCGCAGGTCCAGTGCTTTAACTGGGAGATGTTTTGAGGGCTGGCTTCAGCTGGTGGCCTTCCTGGTGCCTGTGGCAGATTTAGGTGGCAAATCTACTAGAAGCCTGGCAGGGAGAGCTGATGTTTTGTATTAGGCAGTTGTTTTGAAGATTTGCTGAAGAAAATGGAACCCAAAGCTTTTAATGAAAGTGGGGACTTTTTGAAGATTGTTTTTACTTGCTGGTTCCCCCCCCACGCACTTTAAAGCCCTGCACATGACTTTATCTGTCAGGAAAAGAAATAATCTGTCACTAAATCGTTGCTGTGACTAATACTCTGTGACTAAACATTGTGAGTCCTTCAGCTCAGGGAAAGTGCTCTAAAAACCCTGAACTGGGGATCCCCTTTTGCAGAAAAACAGAGGGGTAATGAAGATCCTTCCGACTTGTCTGACCATAAGCAACGCTGGTACCAGGGTGAAGCTTCCCAATGCTCGGTATTGCTGACTGGATGGTGTCTGTCTGGGAGAGGTGTGGGGAGGTGATACTGCACGTTATCACCCATGCTGTCATTGACAAAAGGCTGCCGGTTCCTATTGAGTGCTTTATCAAATACGAAATGAGATTCATTTCAAGTGGCTTTGAGGTTTGCAGTGAGCACTGCAGGGTGTAGGCTGGTGTTGTTCTTCCCTGGGATCCAAGGACTTTGTAGTTTATATTTTACAAACGATGGTCCTTGGTCCTGTAAGTAATTTTTTTTTTCCTGATAGAAACTTTGAGTTATCCCTTCCTGCAGCTAGTATTTATAGGAGATGGATGCAAACAAGCCTGAGGCCAGGGCATGCACCAAGGCATCCTTTTTCTGTGCCCATTTGGGATTTTAGCCTATGAGACCCCCAGGGTTTGCTAAATGTGGGGCAAGCATGGAAATCCTGGAGACCTGTTTCCAGTTTTGACATGTGAGGTTCATGTTATGTCCTCCCTGCAGTGGCTCCATCTTCATTCGGTTAAAAGTGAGTGAGCTCTTGGAGACCTCAAACTAAAATCGCTTGGTGCTGCATTCTGGCTCGGGAGCGTGAGGAGGAGAAAAAGTGTACACAGCCCTAAACCAATACAGCCCCGCTCCAAACTGGGGAACGCTGCATTTCCTCCGGGCTTGAAATTAAGATCGAATCTTTTGAGTGCTGAGACGAACCTTCAAAGCTGCAAACCTCTGAGCTGCGCTTGTAACATTAGCATCGCGATGCTTTGACTTTGAAAGCGGGCTTTATTTCAGTGGCTTGCTCCAGCAGCATTTTCTAAATCTTCCCTCATTATGCAGCTCTAAAGACAGGGCACCAGCCATGCTGCTGCTTGCTTATTGCCACTCCCATGCAGCCCAGCAAATGATCAACAAAAGTCTTTTGTATCATATTAATAAGCTTTCAGCACTTCTCAGCGTGGCCTGTTGTCATTGGAGTAAATCATGTATATCAAAAGCCCTTATATGTGAAAGTTTGTTTTCATATCTGGCCAGCTTTTCTATTCAAACCCTTTTATCATCTTGTAATAAAAATATTTGTTTATTTTGTCAATAGCACTTCAGTCATGATACAGGAGCCGCTTCCATGAATAGAGCAGCGCTTTTCTAAGGAGCTTGCTTTCAAATCATTTTGACTGGCCCCTCCTGGCTGCCAGTGGACTTTGAATCCTGTTTACATTAAAACAATAGTAGCAGCTTCATAAATAAACAGGGGCACACATGCCTCAGAGACGTCTTGTAATTGAAAAGTTAAAGTTTTCTCCTGCTCAGGCTCTTCTATTTTATTTACCTCACTGTGGTTTTTGAGCTAAATTTAAAATTAAAATTCTGACTTGATACTTAATGCATAGATCATATTCTATTGATGTGTCCTACAGTGAAAGTTCTGAATTAAACCATTAAGGTTCTGCTGTGTCAATATTTTAGAACCAACAGATATTTGTGAGCACAAACAAACACTTTTCTCAAGCTAAGCAGATAACAGCCTGTCAATACCTGTGAGTAAATAAAACCCTAAGACCGAGCAATCTTTTATGTGCTCTTGAGCTACTGCTACCTTTCTGTTTGCTTCCTGGCTTTTCCTGGGGCTGGCTGCAAATGCCAGGTGGTAGAATTAAGGAGATGATAGAGAGATTTAGTGTGTTGCGTCACCTAAGAAGAACTTGTCAGGAGTCTTTTAAATCTCTCAAATCTCAGGTTCGATGTTTGCTCCTAGGCGTTATAGGAAAATTCCTTGTACTTAATTTTTAACTCTTTTATCATTTCCAGGAGCTTACTTGTAATTTTATGCTCAGAAATAGGATGCAAAAGGACCTAAGTGACTCTAGTGTTTAAAAAGGGCTGGATAGGAACCATAATTCAACTGGCCTAAAGTCCACTCAGACTTTGAGTGGATGCTGAATTAACTGGACAGGTAAGAAGCCGTGTCTCTGCACTTAGTATGTGGCCATAGATGTGATACATGACTTGTACCAATTTAGGCATTGAACCAGCTGTCAGTTTGCTGGCCATGGGCTTACCAGCATCCTTGCCTGTTAAGAGTGCCACACAGAGCTCTGAGTATAATAAATGCTTCTGGGTGAAATGCTGCTCTTTCCCTTTCCTCCTAGAAAAATATACCCAGAATTTGTAGGAAATTTCTGCAATCAAAGGAAATGGAGTTCTCTAAGTTGCACTGCTTATAATCAAGCTCCGACCTCAGAAACGTGATAAAACACTTTGAGTGGGGACTATTTATATTTTGCCCCGACAAGTGAAACAATGGCATCTCTAGCTGGCCTGACATCCTTCCTGGCAAGTCCAGAGGAGCAGAGGGCTGGGAAAATGGCTCAGCAGTTGGTTCAAACACCCCATGCTTCTCTTGTTAAGAGAGAGCTTTGGAAACATTTCCACAGCTCTAATTTGATCTCTGGGAAACCGAAAGGTTAATTGCACAATGTACAGGGGCAAAATAGATTTCCAAGAACATCTGGCACTATATTATTGAGTCTGAAATGAGATTAAAGCCATTCTTCTGGGACACAAGCTCTTGCCAGCCACCGTGGGGAAGGTGTACAAACTTTATCTGGGTTTAATGAAGACATGGTGTGTATATTTATACACACATAACACGAACACACATGTGATAGTTTTTTGGTTTGGCTTTTTTTTTTTCTTCTTTTCTCTATGGCCTGTGATATCTGGGCTTGGTTTTACAGGCTTTTCTTCTCACTTAATTTTCTTGAATCCCTATTACAGGACATTTTGCTTCCTGCAGTAAGTCTCTGTTGCAGGGTATGTGGTCTTTTTCCTTCTGTTGAAAAACAGAAAATCATCAGGCATCTTTCTTATCTGCCACCATCTCTCTTTGCCACCCAGCAATAACCTGATTCTACAGAGAGAAATCACAGAGGAGGGAGTATCAGAGGACACGGTGATAGCTTTTCAAAGTCACCAGTGTTAAAGGTTGAGGCAGATGTTTGCCATCTCTTAAACACCAGCTTTTTCCTGAAGATATTTGGGAGTGTAACTGGGGATGGAAGGAAGGCTTGCTTGCAAAATGTGAGCTGTGTTTGGAATGTCTTTTCCCCCACCTGCCGCAGACACAAAGTGGGGCAGGGGTGGGAGTGGGCGGTGAGGAAGTGACTCATTTCTTCTCAGAGAGTTTCCCTTTGCTGAGGTTGGCTGTGATCTACACTCTGTTCCCCAGCCTTTCCAAGGGTGAAGGAAGAATCAGCGGAAGAAATTGTAATGAATAATGATTGCAGGATCGTCTCTTGTACTGGAGAAGTCCAAGTGGAGAGACCCTCTCTGAGCCATCCGTTTCCCCGAGCGGATGGCTCACTGTTACTGGCTTATCTGCCTGATATGTGACACTCTGGTATCTTTAATATGTCACAAGTTCTGACAGATTTGGCAGGTCTTTAGCCTGGAATCAGCCGCAGAGCGGGTTGGTTGAGGAGTCTGTAGAGGGCAGTCTGAGACCACTGGTGATGGGCTGCTGCATCTGCCGGAGGTGTGCAAGGTCTAATATCTGCCACCTGTGGGGAGGGAGTTCTGGGGGGTGCAAGAAAAAAATAATAATGGGGAAGCTGGTCTGTTGGATTTCCAGTAAATGTCTATTTGGCTTTACCTAAAAGAAATTCCTTACAGGACTTTTTTTGCTTTAAACTCCCCCCTTCCCCCATCTTGCTCCTTTGAAAACAGCTAACGCTGCTACTGGCTGAGCAGCGTGTTTTCACACTGCAGTCACTCTTCGATGGAGAGAAGCAAGTTGTGTAAATCCTTCTGCTGACAGTTGAGATAATTTTTTTTAGTCCATTCACAATGGGTTTGACTTCACCACGCAGCAAATGAACGTGACAGAGAGCAGGGTGGTGTTCTCCAAACACCGCTTTACTGCTTGCCAGTGCTGCAAGGTAGACTGAGAAATCCCCGTACCCAAAGTGGGGTGCTGCCAAAGCAAGCAGCAGTGATGGATGTGATCACCCTGCAAGGGGATGCAGGGCACAGCGTGCAAAACAGAGCAATGCTGGACCTGGGCAAACATTTTCTTGCTTAAGTTCAGGGCTGCAAAGCAAACTTGTAGCTGGGCAAAATGCCTTTTTTTTTTTTTTTTCCCCCCCCCTACTCTCGGCCATCTGTGAGGTGTGAGAGTTTGGGGCCTGATCCCATCTCCTTGCCAGCCCAGGTGTTTCAGTCCTGCCAGTCTCACCAGGAAAATGTGGTGTAGCCATAGTGGTGATGCTTTGTGCTTCAAGGCATTGGCAGCTCTGTTGAAGGTGGCCACCGGGCTGTCTAGCAGCGTGTCACCAGGAGGGGAGTTGCTCCGCACAGTCGCTCCTTTTCATGCCTCCTCGTGGTGAGGGGGGGCACATCTGAGGTGTCTCATACTGTTAGTGGAAAAGGAGCAGGCTCTGGTGTAACTGCAGTGTCCAAACAATCTCACTTCTCTGTGTTAAATCCTTTATAAGAGAACATCATTGGAATTGATAAACTGGGAGAAAGGATCGGTCCTATCTGATTCTGAAATTCCTGGCAGTGACGTTTTTAGCTATTCTTTGCTTTCTGCAATAATCGGAGGAGCAAAAAGCTACTATAAACCCACTGCTGCCCAGTTTCCTTCTCAGGATCTGATCCTACCGACGTGGTTTCATTAATTACTCTTCTGTTGAGTCAGGATCAGTCATGCAGAGCCTGCCCCTGTAAACACCTTCAGATTTTTATTCATGTTAATATTCTCTTAGATTTCATTGGAACAGTTTGTACTTGTAAAGTCAGAGTCTGCAGAATTTGGTCCAGAACTTAATTTGATTTTAAATACTCCTCCTTCCTAATCAGTCTCTGCAAGGCAGGGCTCTTTTATGTAGCTGCCCTGGTTTTGATACTGCCCCTTTGCTTACAGTATGCGTGGTATTTCTTGCCTGTCTTCTGAAGGACTTAGTAGTTGCCATTATTAATTAAGCTTCACAGAACTCCCTTGGAGGGGATGAGTGGCTTAGAGCCTGTGTAAACTGAGGCAGAACAAAGCCAAGAGATTGTTTTCCCTTAGGTCTCATGGCAAGCCTCTGGCAGAGCTGGGAATGCAACTCAGCTTTCCTCGTCCCCAGCCCTCTTCTGTAACCATAGGCAAGCTGGAGCAAATTAAACCCAGGCAAAGGCGGGTACAACTTCTACAGCAAGCAGGGAGGATTGTGCCCGTTGCACGAGCTCTGCCTTTGGCCCATTGCCTGCATGCTCCTAGAATAACAGACATATGGAACACGTTGCCAAGTTAGGCCCTTAAATCAGGCTTTTATAAATGAGTTCAGGAGGAAAGGAGACATATTTTATTTCTGCAGAGAGAGGGGGGGATTGAAGGAGGTGGTGTTCAGCTAACCCCAAAGGGGGAAAGTTTATTAGGCCAAGTGGCCTTTTCCTTCCCTGTAATGCCGTTAGTTCATAACTAAGAATTCACTTTGCAAAAAGATAACAAAATACCAGCCTTGCTTCCAAGTACATGTTAACACTTTCATTTCAGGTGATCAAGTTCTGGTAGGAACCCATGCTGTATCCCAGCTGTTAGACCAGCTAAGCAAGAGTCTGTGGTACCGCCCGCGCTGGAGGTGGGAGGAGAGCTCCATTTTTAGGCGGAGAGCACATATTCCACGCGGACCTCTTTTGCAACAGAGTAGGGGTCCAAGAATCCACTTAAGGCAAAAGAATGCTGCCATGTTAAACCCTTGGCTGTAAGCCTCAGTCAATTGCCAGCATCAACAATTGCTTTTCCCATGAAAAAGGACATTTTCTGCTCTGGCAACGTGAACATTTTTATATCTGAGTGAAAAAGCTACCATAAGCTTTTGCAGAAGCGAATGTCTGCTTTTAAGTCAAGGCAGACTGTGCTGATACAGGGCATGGCTTTGCAGTGCCAGCCTGTGCTGCGCTAAAGCATCTGCAAACCCTCTCCTCTGCTCTGTTTGCTTCGGAGCTCTGACAAAGTCCTCTCTGGGTTTTTTTTCCCTGTTTTCTTTTTTCCTTCCTTCCCGAGGTGTAGACTTCTGAAGTATCTGCATATAACACTGTGAGTTGCTCAGATATGGTCCATCTACTTCTGCTTGATCTCGTCTTAATAAAAATGAGCTTGGGAGGGAGAATTTTAAACCAGACTTCTGGTTTCGAAGGCAGCTCAGCAGCCCACACCTGTACCTATGGATGCCCTCTGCTTTTGTAATGTGTTGAACGAGAGAAAGGGAGAGAAGATGGCTTACAGCAGGGATGAGGTATATTATTTGATGGCTTTTAAAGCTATAAAAAGGGGAAATAATCTAATTTGTGTGCATTAGGATCTTGTAGAGCCCTCAGAAACATCAAATATAGTGCTATGTACTTTATGTCGATGTTTCCAAGTAGAACTAGTGAAGTCCCACGTGCTTAGTCAATCTCTAAAGGACTGTTTGAGGCAGTCAAAGTGTTGTGGCTTTCCTCTTTACTGTTTTCAGACATTTTCTGTCCTATTTAAGGTAAAGGCTCACAAAAATAGCTGTATCCTCACATAAACAAGAGGTTTGCTACCTGACTTTCTTTGCTGTTCTGTCAGAAGTTAAAATAAAACACAGACCCCAGAATTAAAAAGTCAGTCATTCAGGATCTACATATAGTCTACCTATATGACTATAGTGTAACTCAGACTTCAGAGGTCTTCAATGGAGGATGCTGAAAATGTGAATATTTCATAAGCATCGTGTTGGCTGAAGTATGTTCACATCTGTTCTTTGGGGAACAAACCATGTGTTAATCCTAAGTGGGCTTGGGAATAGACAAAAGTGTCTTTTTCAGGCAGCTTATTCATGACCAAGAATGCAGTCAGCGCTGTTCCTAATAGCTTCTGCAGACTGCTTCCTTTCTTCATTTACAAAAGGAGGTCCTTCATGATGAAGACAGGTTGATGATAAGAATCAAGCTGCACCGAGTTGTTGGCAGAGACATCTAAAGCCACATTGAACTATTATTTACCCCATTCAGTAGTTTAGTAGCAACTGAAAGGTATTTTTTGAATACAGTAAACATATGAATACAATTTACATTTACGCTAACATTTTTATCAAGTTCTCCCCATAGCAATCTCCACACACCAGTGAGATAAATCTCACTCCTGTCTCTATGCCGGGTGGAGAATTGTTACTACATCTGCTGGGAAGGTGGCTACGTGCCCACAGGTCTAGTGACTTTCTAGAGATGAAGAGCAAGTCAGAAGCAAAGAATGAAGAGCAGTGTCCAGATTTTGTGCTCCTCTTTTCTAGCTGCTAGAACTGAAGCAGTCTTTATTTAGGGTTTAAAACTCAAATCCACCTGAGCACTGGCAAAGGTCATCTTCGTCATTATCAGAGTTGCAGAATCTTTTGTTTTGTTTTGTTTTTTTCAGTAAATGATTTGATTTAATGATCCCTTCCTGTTTCTTAGCTAGTCCTGACAATGGCAAGTGTGTTCCTTATTTAAAAATACTTGCCCGGTGATTTAAGGAAATTGATCCTGAGCTGCACGCAAAATACCTACTCTGATGAGTAGCTTTTTGTGACTTGTGTTTGGATTTGGTTGTCTAGTTCATGCAGTACTTACTCTGCACCCTGACTGGATGACAGAACTAGTTTAAACACAAAATAACTAGTATCAAGTTTATAGCAAACAAACGGAGTGTCGACTACCCATATTTGCATGTGAATATGTATATTCATATGAGGAACAGCTCTTCTTGGACATTAGTTTGTTCAGTTTTTTCTTAGTAACACTTTTTTCAGCCTCCTGTGCTTTTTCTCCTAAATGTAAAGCAGCGGGGGGGAATAAACTCAGGCTGTCAGTAACATGAGGCGTGACCCTAGTGAAGAAAACATCCAAACTTACCACAGTTATCTGATTTTAGACAATCCTTTAAACGAACACTCCCCAGTTACTGCAGAACAGAGGTTGTGTATTTCAATTGCCCTGCATCTGAGAATAAAAATACCCTTAGCATTGCATTTTTGTGCTGTAGTTTAGAGAGGTTATCAAACATGCTTGACCACTTTCTTCTCTGGCTGCAGAGCGGTTTGTTTTGGCACTGCTGTGAAGATCCTCGGTTAGTCTTGACTTTCAGTGCTGACTGGGGCTAGCTGAGACTCCATCTACCGTCTCCCTCAGCATTTTAGCCTTCGTTAACGTTTTGAGTGAATGCTGAAACCAAAAATAAGAAGTTCAGACTTAAAATTGAGCATGGTCTCTATTGCTGCAGAAGTCTTCTGTTGGTTGATGTGGGTTTTCTGTATTCTGGCTGGGTTTTCTGTATTCTGAGGAGTAATAGGCTAACTCTCTCCAGAGTGTCCCAGCGAGACCATCTATCAGTCAAGAATCTGTCTGGAAGAACGTCACGGGTCTGATTCTTATTCTATTCATATTTATGTATGTTATGACCCTTTATATCAGGGGTGACATAAAAAAGGTCTCAAACAATGTGTAAATGACATCTAATCCTATTGCTAGAGCTTTTCTCAACTGCTGAACTCTTGCAGGTGGGGATCAGTCCTTTCATTTGTACAATTAACAATCAGCTAACTTAACCCCAACCTGTAGATATAGATTTTTAAATAACAAGGGTTAGAAATCCTTCATGCTAATGAAGTAGGAAAAGGAGCATGTGGAATCTAGTATAAGAGCACATGAGGGAAAGCCATCCTGCACTGGACGGTGTGTGTGCTGACATCGCAGGCACTAGGCTGGTAAGGCACAGTCTGACTGACAGTCTGTACACATCCGCAGCCGGTGATCAATAATGCAACCGAGAACGTTTTAAGTGAGCAAAAGTGCATAGAGTTGCTTCTGGCTTCCTTCTGAAGTGCCTTTAAAGCAACACAGAGCTGAAGTGCTCCATGCAGTGGGGACATGCAGGAAGCAGCTGCAAGGGTGTGTTTTCCTATTTCGTACTCATGTGCCTTCCAAACAGGAATGCTGGAAGGAAGCTGGTGGGATCACTCACCAGTGGTCCTTGCCCAGGCACAAGTCCCACTGATGGACCTGAGGCAGCATTTCAGTTTTTCTGGGAAGCAGCAGCCTTGGCTTTCAAAGGGAAGGCTGCCTTTTGAGCACGAGTAGAGAGCAGTACCTTGCCAGCTGGGAGATGGGCTGTGAGCCTGTTTGTGTGCACGCTTGCTGCCGTTTTTCTGGTGGGAGTGAGTTATTTCAACCAATCCAGGACTAAGCAAACACCATTTACTCTGGATGGCTGTTTAGGTGGGATTCCTGCTTTCCCCAGGGCCTGTCTCGATGTCAGCTGAGTGCAGTGGATGCAGCCGTGATCTCTGTCCTAATCCGAGAGCAGTTTGTCTTGCTCAGATCACCTTCAGGAAAGCCTTTCTGGAAAGTGCCAGCCCAGACAAAGTTTTCTTCGCTTGAAGGACTAAACAACGTAGCCGTCTTGGAACGTGTATCTTTCTCTTTTCTCCTGTTAACAACCTAACGGGCAATTTCAATTAAATGTGGCAGAAAGAGGTCTCAAAGTTATATTATTCCAACATGCCGTGTCAAGAAATGGCAGCAAGGTAGAGGAGAGAGACTCCAGTAGTTGGGGAGAGGCTGCGGTTTGAGCTCGTGGTGTATTAAATCCCGAGGTGTCCACATGAAAGAGCCTTTAGTAATCCCCCAAACTGGAAGAAGCTTTGATCAGAGCATACATCTTTCTGAACAGGAGGGAACCCGACCATGAGAAACAAATCCATAGAAAACCAGATTTCACACATTCTGTTGCTTAGATTTATTTTTCTTTTCGTTTGTATTTTTTTTTTATTTTTTTTTTTTATTTGGGGAGTAAAGTATCTGATGCTAATAGCAGCACTAGTCCAAGAATGAAATCCACATCTGGATACCTGTGGGCTTAAGGATGTAAAATGGTATTGAATCTAGGCTGCCTGGAGTGGACCCATTTGTAAATAATGATTTCACTGGTGGCAGCAGGCTTCAGATGAGGAAAAATTCTGCAAGAGTTTAGTGCTCCATGTGGAGCACTCAGAAATTCATGCGCTAGCTCCTGCGCTCCAGCTGGGATGAATAGATGGGAAGGTGGACTTCCCATACTAGGCTCTGCTAAAGCCAGGGTGCCATTTCCTTCATAGCACTCCCTGCACTCAGCTTATGCTAAGAGCGTGTTCTTTCCTGTTCTTCAGCTCACTTAATTAATTTTCACATGAGTCTTATCCAAACTATCTGAACTTCTGCTTTCACAACTGCTCAGAAAACCTCAGACTTTCTGATGAAATTTCCTTTTCCTTCTGCATCCGCCTGGGCCACTAACACCTCAAGAACTGCCTTTCTTAGGTGTCTGTATTTCTGCTTCTTGGTGATTAGTGTGCAAGATCATTAAGATAATGATACAAAAAAAGTTATTTAAGATATTGTAAAATCTGCAAGAAGTTCTTTCCAAGTGCAGATCTTGACTCGAATTTGAAAACTTGAGAAATAATTTAAGGCTTTTTCCCTGTCTTATTTGGAAATTCGGAAGGAACTTTGAGACAAAACATACCCAGTCTTCAAGGCATTCCTGTTCTCAGTCTAGACCCGAATTTTGAATTTTGAGCTTAGAATGATGAAATGATGTAAACGAAGAGAACGATAGGCTCATTTGCTTGTACCGGAGCTGCCTTTTGGAAACCAGGCTGATGACACCAGACTCCTTTCGAGCCTTCATACTAAACAAAACATGTAGAAAGGGAACCAGAGACCTGACTCCCCCTGGGGTATGTGGAGGTAAGGCTGGAGTGACTTAAACACTCAAGGACTGCACTGACCTTGTTGGCATTTCTCTTGCTTTATATAAACATAAAATAAAAAATAATAAAGGCCGCCAGTTTTTGGCAACATTTTACTTGGAGAAGATAGAAATTCTAGCTAATGTCTGGGAATTACAAGTCAGGAGATATTAGACTGGTGGTTTAGAAAAGCCACAGATACTTGGTTCGTGATTACACAACAAATCTGTGAAAGCTTTGTAAGCAAGCAGCTGAAGGTATCAAGTTATGCAGAAAAGAAAATAAAGCCCATTTCCTCCACAGCAAAATAAATAAATGCAGTAATGAGAACGATAACTGAAGTTCTAAAATGGATATGAAACAGTGTAATGACCCATATTGACCCGCGAAATGAATCACATAACAGGAAATAAAATAGTAACAGAAAACTCTTTTGGAGGAGTTGGGCTTTCGCCTTTATTCTTTAGAGCTTTGTCTAGATGGTCACTAGATACCATCTTTAATAATGAATTATTGCTGTATTTGAAGCAGGCAGTGTCATTTCGGCAGGTATTTTTCCTCCTTTAAACCCTCATTTGTGAACAAGTTCATTTAAAATTCTATTTTGTTTGTTAGTTTTTGACTCTAAGCCCACTTCTTTCCAGTGGGACCCTACAATTGTACTGTTATTCTTTTGCTTGGGTTTTGCTGATTTTGGAGGGGGGGGAATTAGAGGGGGAAATCACTTTTGTTGCCGGGTTCAGATTTAGTCTCCTTCCCGTATGTTGTGGGTCATTCATACCAGCTAGCCAATGTGTCTGCCGTGAGTTGGATGCCCTGCCTTGGCACAGTTCATCTGAGAAACCTTTTGGCAGAGTTTGTGAAAGATCCTCAGTTTGTTGCAGAAAGCGTGTGAAGGCTGCAGAGAGATGGCAGCTGATTCCACACTGTAACTCTCTACCGCTGCAGACACCAAAGGGGAGAAAAGTGGGACGCTACAAAAGAAACAAACGTTTGAAATTGGATTCATACTGTTAGGATTAATGATAGGAGGTAGAGGAAAACTGGAGCAGCATTCCTCAGCCAACATCTTTGAATGATAAATTGCGTTAAGGCACTGAAAAGAACAACAGCTGCAGTCCATGAAAAGCCAAATTTATCTAAATTTCTCCAGCTGATCAGTCAAAATAATCACAGACTTCTACTTTGTAATCGCTTTTTTCACAGAACAGCAGAACAAGCAGAGAAGAAAAGAAATTCCTGAATATAAAGACGTCTACGTTTATTTTGCCAAATTTTTCTAGCTAGTAAACCCTGATGTTACAGAATTCCTTATTGCTGCTAGCAGTGGGGATTTTCAGTGGAGCTTGTTTGGGAATATACATCCTTTTCCCAGGAAAGTGCAGTAAGGGCCTTCTTTAAGTGATAACTGTTGCAGTTTGGAAGTTTCCTATCTAGATGAACTCTTTGGGTCTGTGTTTTGAAGGTAAGCTCTGCCAGAGTGCCAAGACTTCTCCTCGGGGAAAACAGGTTCCTATATGGACATGAGCTGAGACACTTGCAAAGGGCTGTCTGGACTTCATTATAGCAGCATTTAAAAGTCTCCATCAAGATCAGACGTAGGAGGGATTGTTATCTCCGTGTAACAGCAGGGTGACTGAGATGGGGGGTGATTAAATGACTTTTCTCAAATGTGTTTTGGTCAACTGTAGCAATACAAGGATGTGAATCCTCTATACTAGTGGGTCCTGTCCAAGATTGCCTTTTTTCTTCTTTCAAAACTAAGAAATAAGAGACTTCCCACCCTTCTGTGGTCCTTCTGTCTAACCATATATGACCTAATGCTAAATCAGTCTTTTGCTGTTGATGCCTCCGCTGGGATCTGTGATGTCTGTGCAGTGCTTTTCCATTATGGTTCACTGTACACGCATTTGCTGCTGTTCCACAGAAACAAGGATTGTGACACATGGTTAATAAAGAAATGGTCAGTTTTTAAAGGCGGGGTATGTTAGTTTGTGTTGATAAACACAGAATTTTCTGATTTGATATTACATCCAAAAGTATTCTCTAAATGTTGTTTCAATAACCTCAGAGCACATCTGGAATAGGCCATTCGCCCTGTTCAGCCCCTAAACAAGATCTGACCTGAGCAATGTCTGTAGCAGGTGCAGCTTTCCAGAGGGCAGTGGAAACATCTGAAATTCTGTCATGTTCCAACCACAGAAAGACGTTCCTGGGTTTTTGGTTTTCACGTTGGTATGTCTGTAAGCAGACGCAGCCAGAGAGGACGAGGAGCTGCACACACGCAAGGAAGCAAAATCCCCTGTCACCTTTCAGACATGATCAACATTAGCTTGTTAGCTATCCTGCCTTTTGCTGAACAAGGCCACAGCATGCCAGGGTGTGAGCGAGGCCTGGATGCTAATATGCGCAGGGACCTTATCACGCTGTCCAAATTTTGCTGCTTGGGCAGCACATGGCTCTTGAGCAGCTCCACAAAGCTCCTGCATTAAATGGGTAGGCAAGTGCGTCATTTCCTGACTTTGGGATGGACTATGTGAACCCAATGGGGTTCACATGGGGAATGAGGACTAGCTCCTGGTCTTCTCAAGGGAGAGAGCAGAAATAGGGTGCATGAAAGGAGGGGAAAAGGAAAAACTGATGTTCCTCTTCTTCCCCTTTAATGCCTCTGAGTAAGGGATAAGCCCAGGATGAATTAAAAGTAAAGGAAGGAAGTCCAAAGCAGAAATTATGCTGAGCATCCTGGAAGGGGAGTTATTCTGAGCGTTAAGGAGGATGGCAATGAGGCGGCTAGTAGTAATCCAGTAGCCTACGTGAGATGGTTGGCTTTGCCTTCTGTAGCACTCGGAGCTCCCAGTGTTAAATACTGTGTCCCACCCACTTGCTGGGGATACCAGCCCTGCTCTGAGCTCCTGGATGAAATGGTCATGCAAAGCCAGATGTGCCTGATGCAGAGAACAGAGTTGCAAATCATGCAGGCTCATTGCAGCTCCAGAAGTTAGGATGTGGATAGATTTTGTAAGGGAACCTGTTGAGGCAACTAATATGAAGAAGCTTGGTCTGCCTGAGCAGGAGGGGATCATGGTGGCTGTGTCATGCTGGGTTGTGTAGCTCTGATTTACCTGGAGCAGCCTGCTGACAGCTGCCGATCCTACTCAGTCCCACTGTGGGATCAGAACCAGGGAAATTGTTAAAATAAGTGAATTTGGGTATCTGGACCACTGGTCAGCAGCTGTGTGAGGTATAGCAGAAATATAGTTCCTGTTTCCTCCAGTCATTGTCATTGTGATGTGACTTAATTCTCATAGTCTTATGGGAATAATGTTATTCTAGACAAGGACATATTTTTTCATTTTTTTATGGCATTAAGTATATTCTGTTTAGGGGTGTATGTGTGTGCATACATGATTTTTTCTGTGGTTGGCTTATAATATTAACCTTCCCAGAAGCTTCCCAATCTCATGGTTGATTGCAAGTACTTTAAAAAATGGAATATAAGGAGGTCGCTTTCCTTCTCTCAGATATTTTTCTACAAAATACAGCTGTGGATCACCCTAAGAAGCAACGTTCTTGTGGTATTTTCTCTAGTTGTTCATTAGGAAATGCTGTTTTCTCTTGTGTTTCATCCATTACCAGCCACTTAGCCAGCATCCGGAGCTGGGCCAGTGATACAAGCCTGTTCTGGTTTCCCAGTGCCAAGGGAGAGGAAGCCACCCCAAACCTTGACCCCCTTCCCTGTATATTCACCTCTTCAAATTCCTGCAGCAGTGGTTTCATTTCCTGACCAGCCCAGTAACGCCAGGAACTGAAGAGTGAGTGTTTAATTGCCTTTTGTTTCAGCCCGTGTTGTTTATTTTATTTTCTTCTTTTTTGGTTATATTCTGCGGGGGTAACAAGGGCATATTGAAGTGGCAACTCAACAGCAAGGTTAAAAATGGCTACTTTGGATTTCCAAAGTCAAAGAGAGTTTCAGCTCCGACTCTGGTGCTATTTAATCGGTGAAACTTTCTGCTGAAGAACATAATATTCTGTTCTGTTGGACCACATTTACTCAGTGTGATCAAAGGGAGGGAATAGTTGTTCTCTTCAGGGTAACTGAATTAAAAAAACACGTATTTTGATTTGCCTGGGTTCATATGTGATTCAATCTTGAGGGCAGATTTTAATCTAGTCTAAACGTGTGTAACTCCGTAAGCTTCACTGAAGTTGTACTGATTTACAGCAGCCAAAAATCTGACTTTTTGTGCTCATGTGGCACCAGCATTTGAAAGGTTGAGTATGCATACTTTGTATATTTGTTTGTATTATTTGAGATGGATGCCGTGGTAGTTTGATCTCTTAAGCCTTGTAATCAGATATGATGATGGTCACAAGATAGCGTTATGTTAAAAAATCCAGTCTTCCAAGCAGAATTTGTCATTTTTTTTTCATGAAAGCTGACATGTCTTCTTCAATGAAAAAGGCTTTTCATCAAATCAGTGGTGAAAAACAAAAACCCAAACGAAAAAGAATTCAACATGTGGGTTGCTACTTTTCCGTGGAAAATTAAAAAGGAGAAAAAGAAAAAAGCGTGCTGGAACCAAAAATGTTTTCTGACCAGTCCTACTTAGGAATTCTTTTTCTCAGGGTGTCAGAGCCATTCCTCCTTTGCAGGGACACTTGAGTAGCTGCAGGTTTTATGCAGGTTCTAGTACCGATGCCGTGTGATCCGTGGCCGATACACCCTGGACATGAAGTTCGAACGCTGGACATTCACAAAGATCCCTTTGTTAGCTGCCCAGAAGAAGGTCACAAAGGAAATTCAAGTGTAATTAGGATTAACAAGGACTTGGTGACGCTGGAGCCAGCCTGCTCCTCTGGCCTGTTTTGAGCTGTTCTTTCATTCCCTCAAGTTTTGCTGCCTGCAGCATTAGAGACCCTCAACCTTTCCATTTGTGAAGCAGTTGGGCCAGAATGACTGTCCTTGTGTTTATGTCCCTCAGGGCACTCAGTGGAGTTGATCTGCTTTTGTCAGGTGTTGTATTTATTTGGGGTTTTGTAGCATTTTGCATATTGGATCGAGAATCCCTTTTACTTCAAGTTTCCAGAAGCCTTAACCGTAATTAGTTACTATCAAGTCCTGCTCTTTGGTGTGTGTTTTCTTAGTGTCTGCTCGCTTCTGGTGTTGGTGTCTATGTTTGTGTAAAGTAACAGGCATCTAATTGCGCTTTTGCTTCTTCAGATCGTTCTTCAGATCTTCAATCTTTTGACCTGCTAGCATCTTTTTGCTAGCAAGTAAGTGCATTTGTCTATGATATAATTTTCTTTGGCTGTTTCAGTGGTTAGGATTATTGTGGGGCTTTTTCTCTGATGGGAGCATTTACAATTGTAGAGATACAGAGTTTGGATTTGTGTAATTTACAAACCTTCTGTGAATTACTCAGTTGCCTGGCTGGTCAGAAAGTTTGAGAGAGACTATTATGGGCATGTTTGAGCACAGTTATTAGCTGGTCACTAGGACAGGCAGTTGAGTAGGCTGAGGAGTTGCACACGATGGGGTTTTCTTGGCGAAATAGTTAGTGGGAATTAATTAGAAACCTTGAGTCTAAAAGAAGTGGTTTCAGTGCTCATGTCAAAGCCTGCCTGATGAGGATCCTAAGCACACAGACATGCATAAATACTCATTGCAGAGCTAAGGAACTTATTTCCTTAGCTTCGGTGCAAGCTGTTAGTCTCTCGGTAATCCAAGCCACTAATCTGGGACCAAAAAAAAAAGTACTATAGGTTTTAAGGGCTCATTGCTGGTAAATCTACAAGTGTGCAAAGTTGAGGAAAAAGGAGGATTTCTGCAGCATCTTGCTGAATGCCAGTATACCTGTGGCACAGTGACTGGTGTTTTGGGATTTGATGGTAATAGGAAAGATCAATTCAGTCACGTGGGATTGTGTTCAATTTTGTTCGCTGTGATCTTTTCTGTGCAATTGCAATAGATGGTGTAAATATTCTTATAAAGATTTTGGGTGTGATAGCTGTTAAATGTATCTAATTCCTCCTCAGAGTTACGTTTGTGTACATCTGTGGAAAAGGAAATGCTCTACTTAAAATGCATTTGGGGGTGTAGTTTAGAAGTTTGGAGCATAAACTTCCCGATGTGAAATCCACAGCCCTTCTTCTGTTTGTAAACATTAGCAGCATAAAATCTTACTTGCACTCCTCTAGAAATCCTAGGGTGCCCAAATGAAAAGGCCGGTCGTTGTAGGGTCTGTGTTTAATGGAGAGGTCAGTTCTGATGACATAATTTAGATTTGTGTTAAGGTGCTTGCCTGCTTACCCAGTCAGAGAGCAGACAGAAGGCGCTGTCCTTTCCCTGTGCAGTCACCTCCTGCCAGAATAAGTGGTAGGACCTGAACGCTTGCAGGCAGCTGTTCATCACTAGCTGGTAGAAACAGCTTTAAAACTTGATTTAATATTTCTTATGAATTATCCACTCCGTACTAGAAAATGAATTCTTAGTCTACCTAGTCAGAGCTATTTGAATGTGTATTTCCAAGGAATAGTTTTAGATTGAGAGAAAAGAAAGTTTTTTCCTTGAATCTGGAACTGGATGAATGGGATTTTAACAGCGTGGCTTACTGGTCTACCTCTGGCCTTTATCATGAGATGAATTCTTCGCTCCACTGATGTCAGTGCCTGTTTAACTTAAGTGGGATCAAGATTTTACCCGCAGCATTTTCAGAGATAAGAAGTTATATCGAAGTTACGTACGCTTTGCAAATTCCAGCCTAGACATTTGTTGTAGTTCACAGGGATTTCTGGGGATCTATTTCCTGGCAAGCTGTTTTGACTCAAACACTTGAGACAGCAGCCCTGTTTTGCTGAACCCTCTGTCTTGGCTATCTTCCTTATTGGATTAGTTTTATTGATTTCAAACCTTTGTCCCTTAATATCCCATTAGCTAATATAGTGATCTAGCTACATAAGAGTATCTAAGGAGCAGCAGCTTGTAGATGAAGTGCGTACATCTTACACAGTGTTGTGTATCAGTACGTTATCTGAAATGACATGGAATTTTGCATATTGGGCTCTGTCTTGTTATTGACTAGTCTTACACATTTTTTAGAAAGCAATCATAGCCAGAAGTTACACCCTGAAATAATCCTGCTGTGTGTCATTGCTTAGTTTTGGCCGAATTATCCCTGGTCTAACTCCAGTCAGGTCAACAGAATGAGTGACTTTTATCCCAGTAAGTGAAAAGAAGATGAATTTACCCTGTGATGGAGCAGCAGAAAGAGGGAACGCAGTTACCTTTTCTGTAGCAATTTATCAGCCATTGCCCATCGGCCTCACTGGACTTCTGCGTGTACTGACTTGCCACTTCTTAGGCTGAATGAGAAGCTAGTGTGTGTGAACACGCACTATTCTCACTGAAACGCCTGCTGTTGTGAGTCTGGCATCCACACGGTTCCTCCAGCTTCTCTGTTTTCAATTTGGGTTCATCTCCATAAAGATAAAGCAATAACCTGATTTCAAGTAGTATAAACTGTACAAAATTAGATCTTTGACATAGACTTTGAATACTGATATCCTGATTTGCTATCTCACGTTGAAGGTGAAGGGAAATGAAAGGAGGAAACATATTTATTTGAAATGAGATCTGCTTTTATGCCAGCCCCTCACCCCCCCAAACATACAGCAACTAATTTCCAGGCCAGGAGTACCTGATGTTACTCCAGCCTGTTTTGGCCCCGGGAAAGAAGCGGGTGTGTGGTGGTGGAGGGGGGAAGGCTTTCATTTGCTGGCCTGTGAGAGCTGGGTTCAAGAGCCTGCATTCAATATTGCCTTTGGTAATACGTAGCTTCTCCTCCGTATTTAGTCTCTGCCACTGGCTATCACATCTCCCCCAAAAGACTGTGTCAAGATGTCAAGTCGAACAAGTGGAAATCACAATTGTCAGTTTTACCTCTTTTGTTTTTACTTATATACTTGTAGAAACTGGCAGCTCCTGCAAGCACTTCTGTACAGGGAAAATGTGCTTGTGATGCAGATTGCTTTGATTCTCTGAAGGGTTTCACAGACTCTGAGTCCGGCCCTGCAGGGAATTCTGCTTTTCAACTCTATCTGCTGCATGTGCAGCTCTCTTCTGATCCGGGTTGTTTTATTAATTAAGATCTTTGTGTAGAGTATCGCAGCTGAGCAGGTACCTGCCAGTTGACAGGGGCTCAGTGTAGAGGAAGTCTAGCTCTCCAGAAGAGGAATAAAAATACTTTTAAGTGGACATGGACATTAGGAAATGTCAGATAAGAGGAGGCTGGATGGATCAATAGGAAATGGTATGGTAAATTATTTACTGTAAGATTTTTGGAGTGTGAATGAGAATTGATGTGTGTAGATCCCCTGTGGCACTTCTGTGTAGTAGGCTTAAATTCTGTTAAACCTGACCTATTTCAACAGGTTGGCTGAATGAAAAGAAAGTGTGAAATTGACGGAATAGGTTTTGTTTGTGCAAGACCTTGGTTTTATGCTTTAAGTAGTCTTGAGGTGAAGTATGTTGAATAAATATGGACTATTTAGGGGCAGAATTGCTGAGGATTTTATTAAACAAAACAGCAAGAAGCTTTGTCATTCCAGGCTGGAAATGATGCCTATCTGAGCCAGTAAAACACACATCAAAGGTGTACATATGGGTTACATTTTAATATTCTTTCAATATTATTATAAAGACCTGTTACTAATTTTAAACTGCATTGGTAAAAACTAATTCTTTTTTTTTTTTTTTGGTCTTTTCTTCTATATTGCTAAATGATGTAAATCACTAATGTCAATTTTATGCTGATTTATGCCAGCTGAGGATCTGGCCATGAGAGACACTTCCCCTCTATATAATCACCCCAAATAGGGAAGGGAAAAGAGGAGGAAGGAATGGTGTCATCTGGATATGCGAATAGTTTGGCTGTAATACAACCCTGGAATAGGCTCTGATACAAAGATGGAAATATGGGGATTATCGTAGAAACTCTTGAGATAATCCTATAAATAGCAGAGGAAATTCTGGCTAGAAGTTGTCTATTGAAACCATTTTGGAATGAGATGGCTGACAGGAAGAGAATTTAAAGCCAGAAACCACAAGGCAGATCCTCACCTGGTGTAAATCAGCATAACTACATTAATTTCAGAGGCATTGACTTAAAAGAACTGTGATGATCTCCACCAGCTGAGGATCTACAACCATAGGTACTGGATGCCAAATGCTCTCAGTCACACCAGTGTAAATCTGGAGTACCTCATCCGACTTGGTGGCGTTATTTTGGATTAACGCTGCTGTAAATGAGTGTAGGACAAAGTCGTTTGTGTTTGGAGAGTGAAGACAATTGGTTCATAGGATGTGAAATGTGTGTTTTTAGATCAACGAATACGTTTACTTGAGAGATTGTTTGAGTGAGTCTGGTATCGCAGATGTAGGCTGTTTAACAACCAGGAATTTCCTTGTTCACCCTGCTGTTACTGAAAGGTGTTGACTCCATACAAGCATTCATGACAGTCTTGGCCCCATCGCAAACACATCAATAAATAAGCTAATAAATTCTCCAGACGGGGAGTGGAGAGCAACATTTCACTGTATATGTTCCCTGCGTTGGGCTACTAATGACAATGGTACACGGCCACTGCAGTTGACCGAATTACTTCAGTTTTACACCAGCATTCCTACGGGAAGAATCTTTCCCTACGGTATGAAGAAACAGTGGAGTCAGAAACGGGACTCTCTTAAGTTTGTGTGTAGTGAGGTCAGTCCAAGTTCTACACGTGTGAACATGGCGATGTGAGGGAAAGGCTTTTCGTTCGAAGCCATTGCCAACGGACCAAGATTTTTAAAGATTGCTTTCGTTTATGAGAATACATGTACAAACACATCTAACGGCCTCTACTTCTCAATATCTTTCCATCATATTATACTGACTACAAACTATTAGCATTTAGGGGCTAGATCCGGCCTTGGAAAATGTTATCTGTAAAATACTTCAAAAAAAGGTCACTTAAACTAGGTCCTGTGTGGCACTATTAGCATTCACTACAGTCAGGGGCCGTTCGTGTATCAGGGAAGGAATTCTTCAGCTGAGATTGCCCTGGCAGAAGCAAAAGAACGCATGGCTGTGCCTTCTAGTTGGGAATTCCTAATGGATCCATTATTAACATGACTGCATTAATATCTCCTGTGAGATCGCAAACGTGAAGCGGTTTTCAAACCATGGCTAGTAATACCATGCCTTTAACTGTCTTGCCGTGCCTTGTTTTTTAGCTGCTTACACGAGATAACCATGTTTCAATGCTACAGGAGAGTTTACACCAGCTGCTTTCATCACTGTGCTCTAAACAGCATCTAAACCGAAGGGTCCTGGTCTGGATTACTGGGGCTATATGGAAACATGAGAAGAACCAGAAAGAGAAATATTTCATATTGTATCCAGAGCATTTCCTGTAATTGCTCTGTTTCCTGCTCTACTTCCTACAGAACTTCTCTAGCCTCAACTGTGCTTTGCCTTTCATTTCTTGTGTTAGCCTGTACTGAGTGTCCCTGAGCATCGTCTGTTCCCGGTGACACGCTGAATCCCATGGTGCCTCCCCTCCCTCTGTGCAGGCACTGGGTTTGACAATGCCATAGTCAGCTCAGCTGCTGTTCTTACAGGCAGTGTGAAATAGTAATCATAGTAACGGAAATAATAATAACTGGCTGCTCTAGATTTATTTCAGCTTGTTCTGTGGGGAAACTTACACCCCAAAAGCATTATGTAGAAGTTGTGTTTCTGTAGCTGATCTTTCTACCAAGTTTTATTAATCCAATGGTGAGAAGGGACTCGAGGTTGCCACTTCCGTTTCCTTCAGTGTGAGATTCAACCTCGACATTCAGGCATTTAAAACTGGTTTTAGAGTCTTTTACCTTTTTTAGTTTTGCTTCTTGACTGCTGTTGACCTGAAAGGAACTATGGATGGGATCACTGGAGCCAGAGTGATGGTGTTTATCAACAGAGCCACTGAAGTGGGGTTAACGATACCGGCATTATTTACCATTGAAGCAACTGTGCCTTTGATAACTCCTCATCCTGACCCAGCACTGGCTCGGGCTTTGGTACAGGACTGTGTCTACAAGTGTTGCCCATATGCACACAGACACACCTTCAGTGTTTCTATGGTTTGGAACTAAAATTCCCAGTACAGTTAGGAGAAAAGTAATCCAGTAAGGCAGATGTGGAGGAGGATGAAGGGTGATGATCTGGTGAAAAAGGCCCTGTTCCAGGGCTGGGGAGAACTAGTTTATTTGCGAGCTCTGGCTAAGACATTTCCTTTGGCAGACTCCTTCGAGAGGGATTGACAAAGAATGACTTGCTCACTATTGTCTGGAGGAGGACAAGGATGCCCTTGATCTTTGCTGCTCTTTTGTGCGTGTGTTGTGGGGGACTGGGCCCTGCAGTCATTCTGTTGGATGTCCCCAGTCAAGCCTTTCTCAGTCCCAGTGAGAAGCTCTGCTCTTGCTGGAAGTCAGTGGGAACAAACCATTTAACTCCTGGTTTTGCTTTGAAAATATCTCCTTGCTCTTTTCCTGCATTGTCCAGCTGCAAAACTTAAGATTTCCTGCAGGGATCCAGTTTGGGTTTAAATGCTGAGATACAGCAGCCAGAGGGCTATATAAGCAGAGCTGTTCCCTGTTTGTGTATATATATATGTTTTCAAATTGTGTTTACGTGTAGTAGTGTTGCTGCTGTCTTTGGTTGCAAGTTGGTTTTGACCATTTCCTCAGTTCTGGGTGGGATTTATTGCTCCAGTTTCAACTATTAGAAAGCTATCTAAGCAACTTGTTTTGATTCGCTCTAGTCAGCGCAAAGAGAAAAGGCATCTCCCAGAAATGGATGAATCCCACCCAAAGATAAGTATCTACAATATGAAGGTTGTGGGACAAGTTATGGAAGATAGTCTTTTCTGGGAGTCGTGAATTAGGTGTAGGAAGAAAATGAAAGTGTCTTCCATACGTGGAGTGCAAAACTTACCATTCCTTAAAATTGGCAAACCTCCCCTTAGAGTCATGATTGCTCTTTCTGCAGACACGGGAAAATGATCGCCACAGAAGGTCTGATTTTTAAACCAAAGCAACAGTGATATTGGAATTTATATAAGGATTTCATTCGATCTGATTCCATCCATATAATCTCAATTAAGTTTTACAAGTGCTTTAGTATCAAAATATGTGTTTAATATTTTTCCTCTACAAATAGACAAGTATCTGAATAACTGGTGTAAATAATAAATTAGCATGGTAGAGTGATTTCATTTCAGTTTTAAATGCAAAGGAGCTCTTTAGGGATTTAGAAGAGGAAATGACTACGTTTTCTTATCACTGCCTACAACAGACATGCAGTTTTATATCTCAGTTGATTGAGGTGCATTTAAAAAAACCTAAACATCCCAGATGTATGCATAGATGTATGTATCTCATTTAAAACTTCATTATTATCTTTCAAAACTGCTGATTTGCTTTAAAAAAGGCTATTTGTGAGTGTTTTCAACATCTGAGTTGCTCTCTCGGAAGAGTTTAATGAGTGCTATCTCGCTGTGATTGTTTGCACGCTTGCATTCCTTGTTTCCAGTGTACATTCCTCAATTTTTGTTGGTAGGTGTGAGCTGGAAGGGATCTGGTTCAGATGAGGTCTAAGCAAGAGTAGTCTGTGGGTGAAAGAAGTGAAGGTAAACTTAAATTTTATAGAAAAAATGATGATATACGGAATCATCTATTGTAGGGATTGATAAATTAGAATCTTGTTCCAGATTCTCCTTCTCTTTTCTTTCCCAGGGAAGTTTTCAGCACACCTCCATTACTTCTCCAGGGTCTTTTCATGTCTTAAATGAGATGAAAATTTCTGCTCCTCTTCTGTGCAAAAACTGCCCCAATGTTTGTGAAGTCCAGCACTGTGAAGCACAGGCTACAGCAAGCAATAAATAATAGCGGTGCTAATATTTTGTTTGTATGAAAGAAGAAAAACCTTACCCAGTTTGGGTTATGCCCGCAGTAAAGATAAATGATGATACTATTTGCTAAAGCAAAGTTTTAATCACAGAGATCTTGGTAAAATGAGGTCACAAATGAAATAAGATTAGTGATTTATTTATACATGCCTCACAGAAAACACTCATCAGCTGCTTCTGGGTCTGTATGGCAGCAATTTTCCATGGAAACATCGCACAAGAAGTTACAGACAGTAACTGGAAGGGTGGAGGTAGACAAGAATCCCTGCAAGATTAGGAGCCTGTGCAAGGCTGGACAAAGCTCTGTTGCCCAGGAGGGAGTAAGGGGGACAAAAGTAGAGTAATTATAGACATAATGATTAGTTCTGCAAAGCAGCGATGCAATAAATATTTATCATTTTCAAGTGATGGTGAGGTCTTTCACCTTAGGCTTTCTCCTGAAGGTGAACTCTTAACAGCTGTAGCACAATGGTGCCAGGTGCGCTTTGGATCTGTAGATATTGATTACCTTTCCTGCAACAAATTATCATTACAAGTCTGGAAAAATATGTCTGCTGTTTATTTCAGTGGCTTCCAGAGAGTTTCTGAGCCATTCTGACTGGGGAAGTTCCACAGACACCCAGACACAGAGCTTCAGATACAAGAGGAAACTTGCAGCTCTATTGGGAAGACACCTCGTAAGATGGGGAGTCACAATTTTGGCTTCAGGCATTCAGCTTCTACCTAAATCATTTATTGAATTTTGCTCTTACGTAGTAATAGTGCATTGAATTCATTTAGAAAACTTGTCAATGTGATGATTGCCGGTTCCTGTGAAAGGCAGGGAGTAAAATTCTGGGTTAGGATTTAAAAGCCTGTGTGATACGGCTTCAGTCACTTCTACCCTGGAACAGAAAGAGTTTCACCGAATTTTGGCTGTTTTAATGGGGCGTGTCTGATCTAGCCGTACAGTCCCCACCTTTGCTCACTGGTAAGAGGCATCTGTAGGGTAATATAGGTCACCTATAGTAGACATGCTGCAAAGCCTGCCTCCATCTGTTCACTGGAGAAGGTGCTCGAGCAGTTACCACGTCTCAGGGTGGAGGAAGGGATGCGTTGCAACTACCACCAGCTAGCAAGGAATTTGGTTTTGGCCGAGGCTGGCTGTGCAGGTGCCCGCTGTAGCCAACACAGAGAAAAACTGCTTGAAAATTTCAGATTACCTGATCTGAAGGCCAGACTTTTAAGCTCGTCTAGGTTGTCATCTTATGTTAAAAGTATTTCCTGATTATTTTTCCTTCAGGCCCAAGAATGTTAAATGTAAGCTCTGATGCAAAAACCCAGCAGGAACCTGTCACACGTACCTTGGTGAGATAGCCGCGAAGTTTAAAAGGCTTAAAATAAACAAGTATAACAGCATGCTGTGGGTTTTTTTCTTCATAAAGATTTTTCAATATTGTGCTCAGAGAAGCTTTTTTACTGTAAGAATACAGTTTCTGATCTGCTCTGGGTTATTTATATTTTGTGGGAAACGTGTAGTGGCCCCCTTCGCTGCAGAGCCAGCCTGTCCCCGGCCTGTACCATGTCCAGGGGCTCTTCTTTCCTGGGGCAGGACTTTGCATTTGCCCTTGCTGAATTTCCCAAAGTCCTTGTCTGCTCTTTCTTCCAGCCTGTCTGGGTCCTTCTGGAGAGCAGCCCCAGCTTGGAGGTGTATCAGCAGATCCTCCAGTTTGGTGTCGTTGCAGACTTGCTGAGTGTGCTCTCCATCATCTCCTGGTCACAGATACGGGTGTAAAACAGCACGGGTCCCAGGGTGGACTCTGGTCCTACCCAGTTGTCACTGGCCTCTGGGGAGTCTGACCCAATAACCACTTCCTACTGAGCGCAATCATCCAGCCTGTGTTTTTCCCATCTAGTGGTCCTTGTAGTTGAAATATAATTTCTGGAATGCAGTGCGTGATTAGCGACATCGCATGAAAAGTGACCAGGGAAACAGCTGAAATGTCGTAAAAGGGAAGAGTAGCTTTTGGTGTCCTTTTTTTCCAGAAGGCTGTGAAAATTTCTCTGTTGCATTTAAACATTTTTCTTAGGTTTTTCCCAAACAGAGGGAAAAGAAACATATTTCCAGTGTATTATACAAAAGAAGGTATCAGCTGCTAAATAAAAACACTTGTGATACAGGCAACATGTATAATATTTAAAATTGCTGTCACTGATAATCTTGCTTTATGTCATTCAAAGCTTTTAAAGCTGAGTAGGGATCAAATGTGTAAATGATATTCATGCTGCAGACAGTCTACAACTCTGATTGTCACTGTGATCTGCAAAGAGACAAGTATAGGCATTCACAGCAACCTAAATAGTATTTTCTTTTTTTCTTTGTTATAATCAAATGCTCACCTTTAGATTCAAAAAATCTAATAATGACTAATGGGCAATGATCTTCTGGATTAGCAGCAGCACATTCAATATCTCTTTGAGCAGCGATTACCATCTTTTTGGGGGAGATATCAATTTAAAGGTCAAGTGCTTTCATAAAAAGGGTGATTATCCAGTATTTCATATGTTGAACAAAAGCTTAACAGGATTCATTGTGTGCCAGTTTCTTTTGTATATAGCATATATGCAGCGAAATGGATCGCTTAATTATCTAACTACCTGTCTTTGGGGAAGGTATGTAACCATCAATAGGAGCTGTCAAATAGGTACTTTGCTTTGCTTGTAATATTTAATCAATTACTGTAATGATTGCAGGTTAGAAGTTGGCTTTTTAAAAATAGGCAAAATTTTAAATTACTCTTGTACCAGCAGCCAGGGATTTGGTTATAAATGGGCGACTTTATTGAGAATGGAACGTGGAACAAAGATGAAAAGGAGAAAGGAATAAAACGGGGCCAAACTCAGGGCTGGTCCCTTCCTCTTTCCTTTCATTTCTTGTACCGTTCTTTTACAACCTAGCAAAGTATTCTGTTTCTCAGACGTCATAAAAACAGCTCAGGTTATATTTAGAACAAATCCAAGCAAGTGAACTTGAAGCTGGTTTTTATCGCCTATTAATTACTTTTTTTTCCTTGGTGGATCTTTATTGGTTGCTTTTCCAGTTTAATATAATTAGAACTATCTTAAATATATTTAATCAGAATTTCTAGCAAAACCATTCTTTTTCCTTCCTGTAAGGTAGCTTTCTTAGAGCTGAAGAAATTCTCATTTGTCAACATGGATTACTGCCTTAGTTTGTACATGTTTGTTCTGTTTGTGGATTTGTTTTTTTGGATTACATCCTTTTTCTACTGATGTGCCTACCATGTGCCACATAACTCATGTGTGTTTTATCTACCACATTTCAAGAAACCCTTCTTGTTGTTGGTTTACTGCTGGATGTTTGTGGGCTTCTGTTGGTCACTTCACATGACATTGTTACTTCTCCAGTTGGAAGACAGAAACTTTTAAAATGGGATAATAATAATTGATGCCCAGCAAATATACTGGGAATACTGGGTCGTTAATAACCATTGTTGTTCTTCAAACGAAATTTTGTATATGCAAGAAGAAAAGTCTTTGTGTGAAGTGCAGCTGCTGCTCGGACTTTTGTTTGGAGATCAACACTGAAAAGTAAAAGATGTATAACTGAGTGACCACATGCTGGGAAGATTTTTATCAAACGCTTTTGATAAATCAAGTGGTTCTTGCCTTTTTTTTTTTTTTAAAGTAAAATGTCTCTAAAAATATAATTTCCAAATAAAAAATCTTATTACTATTGTAGAGGGTATCTCATAAATACTTCAAATATCCCAAGTAGGCTGGGAGTTGTAATGCCTTTCTCATTTCTGCAGACTGAGGATAACCTGTTTTATCTACTGAGGGGGAGAGGAAGGAGCCTGAGAGTTTTATAACATCACAGATTAATACCAAAAAAAACCCCACCCCAAAACCCATGAGTTTTCATTATTGTTATTGTATATGAGTCCCACTCCACACATGAAATTTTTTCTTTAATTCTATGAGAGGTGAGTACCAACACAGTTAAGATAATTCATTTGATGTACACTGCCAAAACCCCATGTTTGTTTTTGGTCCCTGCAGGGCATTATTACCTCGTGCCTAGGTGAACATCCACGTTTTAAACAATAAGCATTAGCTATTCTTGAGCTTTGTTGCCTTTTTTTGTTTGTTTTTAAAAAGGGTTTTCCCTGTGGCTGCACACATGGTAAATCTTTAACTTCAAGTGTCCTTCTGTGGTGACCAACTAAAATATTAGCAAAATAAATGTTTTATGGGAAAACGTTGGCAGAAACCCCAGCAGAAACAGGTGGTATTGGGTTATTTCAATATAATGTAATGATGCAGCCAGGTTTCCATCTGGACAGCATGTGGTTGTGTCTACTTAGAGGGTATCAAAGAGTGTGAGTATGCACCAGGGATAATGGTGGTGCACAGAAGTGTAGCTGGATGGCTACTTTACAAAATAATAGTCAGGGTTCTAGGTCCTCTGGGTTAAATACTTTTACTGTCAGAATCTGAATTTCTTCATAAAATATTAAAGATGAAGCAAGCCCCTGACATGCAATACCGAGCCGTGTAATTATAAGGCAGTTCCTGGAAGCCAAGTATTGTTCACATTATAGCTAGGCGTTTATTATAAAAGAGTTCATTACCCTTGGAAGCTAAGACATATTTCAAAGAGAGTGCCCTGGAACAGAGGCTCTTTCTGCAAGCTTTACTATACAAGGAAAAAAAGCCCCAAGCAAGCTGATCAGAATATAGTTAGGAAATGGGAGAGGAATTAGTGGATACGGGGCTGCTGAGAGCTGGATCTATACATAGCGGACCAGACACATGTCTGGAATAAAGGGCTCCATCTTTGTTGAGTCCGGTGTAGGCATGCTGAATTACACCAGGTAAGGCATTTTTAGCCTTATGCTGTCACAAACCACATACACTGGCAAAGGCTTAACTGGGGACGGGATGTGGCCGGTTGCGTTTAGGGGGAGATTTGGAAGATATCTTTGTAAAACAGCATTTTGTGGGCAAAGGTGTAAGAGGAAAGTTTGTGGGCTAAGAGGAGGGGGAGAAACAAACTCAAACTGCCTTGGGGCTGTCTGCAGAAGCAAGAGTTGACACAGAACTGTTTGCATCACTTGAAAGTGTGGAGCTCTATCTCATGGGCAGCAGAGCTGTTAATGAACATGCAGGGCCTGATTCTTCACTGCCTTTGTATTTTGTGCACGTTTAGTCCTGGTTTACAGTATCAATCAGCTTGATAGCATTTGACACCTTGTGTCATTTGCTCAGCACAAGTGTAAATCATAGGCATGGAGCTGAGGAAAATTAAGACCAGGTCTTGGGCTGCCATGAATCACATAGCCTTGTGGTCTTCTCTGATGATCCAGTGATTTGCACCAGCTCAGGAACTGGCCCAGGCACTCTTTATATATCACTCCTATAGATGTATGTGTTAACAATCGCCATTTCTCTTTTTCCCTTGCTCATGGATGACCTGATTACACTGGAAACAGTTCTTTCTGCCAGAGTGAAGAGCCACCCAAAAGTTTAGGGTGCTGGCCAGAAGCACTTGGCAGCTGGAGATCAACGTGCTGCTGCCATTAGTTGGTAGTACCACACAGAGGTGCCAAGAGCCGTGGAAAATATGAGATGACATCCAGCAACTCCTGAATGTGATGATTAAAAGACCAACAAAGTATTTAACAGTAATGGGTAGTGGACAGTTTTTGGAAGAAGCAACTCTTTCCATTCAGTTGATATTAAAAAAAGAATAATACATGCACCTGACACTGGGGATAATACCTCTTTGTGCCAAGTACAAGCCCCTTCCCCCTTTCCCAAACAAATGTGGCTGCTGGATCTCATTCATAATGCCTATATGGAGAGGAAATGTCATTAGAACAGGCACCAAGGGCCAGGCACCTCAGGCCTTGATCCAGGCCACTCAGGAAAATGAGGAACTTCCCCTACAAGTGACATCCCATTTAAACTGACGTTGTCTCACACCAGGGCTGTAGCTTACTCTCTCAAGCCGCACATGTGCTCGGGTACTTTTCTGGATCAGGGTACTGGATGGTTTTCTTAAAGCTGCAATGACTTGGGGTAAGTCATATGATGGTCCAGCCTCAGTTTGTTGTTCAGTCTATGTTCACAGTGCCTCCTGTGGGGATCGTCCCTTGGTGTGCTGTCTTTGATTTCCATTCCATTTGCTCCTTGAGATCGATGGAAGAATGGCACTGTTCAAATTACTTCTTATAAGTGTTGGATTGTGGACTTCTTCCAAGTGAAATCTCAGCAAACTGAAAGGATTGATGGGTTACCAGGCTCCTCCAGGTTTAGCCCTGTGGCTACTCAGGCCATGTGCTTGTGCAGCTTCTTCCCTTCCTTTCTGCCAATAAAGCCATGCCCAAGGCTGATTTGTTCCTCCCCTTGTCACGAGACTGGAGTCTGCAGATCCAATTAAGAAAGGGAAAAAAGCAACAAAGCAAGCTGTAAAGGGTTCTTGAAGTCTCCACAGAAGCCTCAAATGAATGACTTGTGACAGCAAACAGGCTGGAGATACAGAGATTATGGATGCTGGTGCACGTGGCTGGTCATCTATATCCTGATTACAACACTGATTTAATTGGTCTGGCTCAAGGCTTCTCAGCTGCATGGGCTGATTTGAATTGTGTTGTCCCAAGGATGAGAAGAACTAGAATGTTCCTGATCTGAGTGTGACAATGTAGGAGTGGGAAAAAAATGGGGAGGGGAATATGACCAGCCACCAGCCCTACTTAAAAAGCCCTGTCCATCTTCTGCCTCTGTCATGTTGCTGGAGCAGCCCTTTGCCACTCAGCCTTTGCCCTAGTCTTTGCCTAAAACCAGCCTGTGCCAACAGGTAGAGCAAAAGTATAGTACTGCATGCTGAGAGTTTCAGAGGCCTGAGAAGGTAAGAGCACTCCTGCTCCGAGATTTTTTCATTCAGAGAATCCTGTCTGGGGAGGGAACATGGTTGCTACAGACCTGGAAACAGCAAAGAAAATTCAGCCTCTGAGGAGGCTGTCAGCTGACAGTGAGCAAATGCCTGGTGTTGCGAGGAGGAGGAGGGAGAAGGGGGAAATTAGCAATTCTCTGGACGAGCAAGAGCCTTAGCTGTAAAAACAGCCCTAATTTTTGGCCTAGTATCTCCCCCTGCCACACCTGTATTAACAAGGAGAGCAACTCCTTCGGGCGCTGAGTCAGGCTGAACGAAAGTCATTACCCTCCGCTTGTGAGAAGAGAGCAGATGGTCTCAGCGCAGTTCCAAGTGTGTGGGAGATTAAGTCATGAAACACATCAGGAGAGGGAGATTAAGAATCTGTTGGGTGACACAAGAGTTGAATGAGCTAGGAAGCAGCGTTGTAGTTTCTGCCGGCACAGCATCTTCTCTGTGCTGTGGGACAGGAAGCCTGAAGGTCAGTTGATATTAGACATGGTTCCATTCTTCTTGAATGGTGACCCTTGCAATAGTGTTGGTACTCTGGTGGGACCTGTTTTAAAGGTGCAACTGGTTGTGCGGGGAGCAAACAGTCAGAGGATCTTCATCTTCACAAATGGACCTGTGACTTTGCAGAGCTTTTGTTTTCCTTCCTAATTTACAGGTTGATGGATGTAAATAGTTCTCTGATTAGGACATAACATGTTGGTGGTCATGGCCCCCCTTCTTTATGGTGCACATGATCCAGAAATACTATTCTTATCCCAAAGTAGCGGAGGTTCCTCAGCTGTCAGCTGGCCTCTTTTGCCGGTGCGTATCACAGGTGGACAAGGGCTCTTACCTTGTGGCCTGATGTACAACAGAATTATGCACGGAAATAAGGCTGCCACTTACGCTGCTGTGTGGTGCACCATGACCTCGCAGCCCCTGGAGCAGAGGTAAGAAAGGGGGCAGCTCGAGGAGCTGACTCTAAAGCACAACTCAGGATGTGAAGGCCTAAGAGGAACAGACTCCTCCCTGGACTTTTCTCCTGTACCCGCTAATTTTCTTGGCCCTATTGGTTGATGGGCACATTGTGTTTCCTCAGCATGCCTGAGATTTCCGCTTAAAGCCTGCACGTGGTTTGCTTGAAGATCTTCAAGGATGGACCCAGGGGCTCTCAGGGTGACAAACCGCACCTCTGCCCAGAATTGTGCGGGACACAGGAGAGTCTTTTCCTGTTCCCAGGAGGGAACAGTTTCATAGCTGCCTTTGAATTTGAAGGCTCTCCACTCCTGTGTTGACAAATGTAAACCACCTGCTATTTGCTGAGTTGAGGTTGTGCTTGGGTCTGCCACCAGAGTTCAGAGGTCCGCGCTTCCAAGAACCTTTGATTCATTTTGGGTCTATCTGGAGTGGAGAAAGTCTGGGAAGCTGGATGCATTCCAAAGCAGTTCATCAATCTGTAATGTTTTCAAGAAAGTTTTATTTTGCCGCTGTGTCTCCTAAAGAGTTTAAGGCCTCCTTGGCAGAGGATCAAAACCTGTGTTATTTGGTACCGTACTGACTTCATAAGGGTTTGCAGCATGGACTCAATTAAGCCTAAAAAATCAGGAAGGTGTGTCGTTCTGGTCTTTACATTAAATTCATACTGTATCTCAAGTACTCCGGAGTTGAACGTATGCCATATTTTGAAGCCAGTATATTTGAAGGCCTACAAAGAAATGTACTATGTTACTTATCATGTGTCTTCTGGAAACAACTTCAGTTATAATTACATCTTCTCTTGCCATGAGAGATGCTGGTAAGTTCTTCCAGTACAAGAGCATATAAAGGTGAATTCTAAAAGCGAGGGCAAAGAATTGTCGATTATTATTGTTTATCATTGAGTAACATTGCAAAACTCTCCATCTTCATTTCACTGGAACCCTGGCTGAGTGTTGAAAGACATAATAAAAACAATCAGTATATTCTCATTTTTCTGTGTGAAAAGATGAAGTCATGGCATATGGTCAGCTCACCAGTGCTGTTAATAATAAACCACAGGTAATTAAGCACTGATTTATTCCTCTATGTAAGTGAAACAAATTGCTTTAACGGCTTTTGCTGAGGACCATCTAGTCAGATGGATTATGTATAGGAAGTTCAAACTGAAAATTATTAGAGATCATATTTCAGTGTGGTGGAGGTTTATGGTAGAAACAATTAGAAACCTAACAGAATGTGTCCTGTATTCTCTTTGATGGAAAATCAGATATTAATCTGGGGAAAAGTCTAATTCTCAACACAGCTGCTCCCTTTGGTCTACTGCACCAGATTTAAGCTGTATAAAAATGGAAACACGTTTAAAAAATTGATCATAGCTTATAATAGCAATAATCACCTTGAAATTGGTTGTTACTACAGTTAATGAACAGAGTATTAGAGCATAAAACGCCCTCAGATTCCCTCAGGCCATTAACTAACAAGCTGGTTGTTAACTGCTGGTCAGATAGTATCTTCATTTGGTGATGTCTTTCAAAGACATGGAACAGATTCTGGGAAGCTGTGGGATGAGGTGAGGTGGGATGGGATGCTTGCTTGGGGTAGTGGTAGGAACAAAGTGGGACCTCAGACAGATTATCTCCATTACAACACTCCCCTTTCCCCATATCTATAGTCTAGTTCCTCCAGAGCATCGTTATCCACGCAGCTGGAAGCCATGCTGTTGTCTGTCAGCTCCCACTAGAGTTTGCCTGCGGGAGGTTTTTCCCCAAAAATAAGTCAGGGCAGCCTGTGGCGGGGTTAATAATAAACCACAGATAATGTTCTTTTGCAGGCAGCCCGTGGGGCTCTTTGTGAGCACAGGCTTGGCTTGGCTGGCCAGGACAGAGACAAGTCTTCCCTTTTTAGAAATGCGTCCTGGTATTTGGCACTCACTGGTAGCAATACTGCATAGTGGCAACGGAAAGGATGGCACTGAGTTTAAATCCCAAAATAGGATGAAAAAAGGGAATGAATTCCAGGCTTTGCCCCTCAGCACACCCAGCAACGGGTGCAGTCTGTACACAAAAGCAAGTTTCAGCTTTTTAAGGCTTTTGCTGCCTCTGTGCTTAAGTTTGGGCTGTCCATTTTGCTTGTGGGTTTTGCTGGTCAAATGCTTTTCTACACTTGGAGCAAAGGCTCCCCAGTCGTGTACTAGCAAGATACTTGGTAAGCTGGGTTGTGAGCTGAGCTGTGCCTTCCTTCAAAGGCCGCAGGTCTTCCTGTCCTCTGAACTGAAATCCGTGTTCAGTCTTGTAATACCAGACTGCCACCAGCTTTCCACCAGTATTTTGTAAAAAAAATCTTTGCACACACAGTCCAGTTTCTCTAGGAGGCCAGCAGATTCAATAACACTACTTCAGACCGTGAAGTTGCATGTCTCAGCCTCGCCTCACAGAAGGGGACCATCACCGTTCAGTTATCTCCTGTTTAAGCTCAACCAGGCCATGACATGATGCTTTGCAAGTTCTCACTGGTCTTTGAGTTGGAAACTTTGTAGGAAGGTGTACGGTTGCAAAAAAGATCAGAATGGTTCAGTTTATCATACCAAACTTTGCATAATTTATGTTCCTTTTTTGTATTGCTCACATAGTCCCTTATACAATCCCATGTGATGTGGAGATCCTGTTTTAGTTTGGGTGCTCATTGCTCTGTAAGCTGTGAAGGGGTAAGGGGCTAATAAAATGATATCACTGGAATTGCCTCCACTAACCTAAAGATTCAGTTTTGCCTGCTGGGGTTTTCTGGTGTGCATAAATTTATGGTTTACCAGTCAAAGCTTTGGTGTCTTTGGAAAACTTAATGTCACAGAGCATTTATGACTAACCTGGTGTCTTGATCCCAGGAGTCTGAAGTAATAGGAGCAAATTTCACTATTGCACGTGCTATATTTAGGGATTTTTCTCAGCGCTGGTGGGGCCCTTGTTCCTACAGAAATAGCTCCTTACCACAACTAGTTGAAACTTGTGGCAGCAGAACTTTTCCCATGACATTTGACGTGTCCTCAACATTAAAAATGCATATGGAAAAAAGTGGGTGATTTTGATTAAATTTCAGAGTATTTGATGGGAAAGGTTAAAACAAAACAGTTTTTCTTGACTAATACCTGACTTATAGCACTAGAGAGGTTTGGTGTACAGACCACCACAAGCTTTTTATGAGGCTTAAAAGCAGTTTGTATCATGCTACAACTCCGAATATAATTACGCCAGCTCAGAAAATGCTTCGCAGACATAAAACTCCATGTGTCAGCCTATAGTTTTGATGTCTTAGATGTACGAAGGACAGGCTGCTTCAGCAAGGCACCTCAACCCCGTGCTCTGAGAGCTGACTCATTTCCAGGTTGCAAATACTCTGTGGTCTGCTGCGACCTTTTCAACTTTCCTAATCAAATTGAAGAGAGGCAACTTGCTGAGTATAATCTCTGCAGAGCGAAAGGCTTAAAATCGCTTTTTTTTTCCTCTTTGTTTTTACAATATTCTGGCGTAAGTCACCGTAACTTCATTTTCCACGATGGTGTCAACCACTTTTTTCTCCTCCTTCATGGGCCAGGGTCTGGCAGTTCACCTAGAGCTGTGGGGCTGGCTCCAGCAGGGATGGAGCATGGCTTGGGGGAGCAGTGAGGCTAAGCCCCACACGACCCAGTTTGGGGAACGCTGTGGCACAGGCCACTCACCAAGACAGGGAGCTGTGAGTGGGGCAGGGACGGGGCAGTGGCTGCCTCACTGGGGCGCAGTCCCACAGCAGACCCTGAGCTGGGCCGTGCGGCAGCAGTGAGGGCCCGGCAGACCCCAATGATGGACAGACGGGGCACAACAATGAGGCAGGGCCAGGGTTAGAAGCACAGTCAGCCCATCCATTAGGGGCAGGGTGGTTGGAAGTCCCAGATGACACCCATGAGGGCAATTAAGGCTCATAAGTGCCCTCAGGAGCCTGAGAGCATAAGGTCGGTTCTCCTTAGCCTCACTCTTTTCTTAGGGGAGTTTCATTTGCATAAAGATTTTATTTTCTAAAGAGAAGAAGGGCTTTTGTGGGTGTACTGAGGGTAGGCATGTAGCAGAGCTTGTCTCTGGGCCCTGCTCTGGGGAATACTTAAATTTTGATGTTATAATATTGTCATTAATAGTATCATTTAAGGAAAGTGAGAGCAGTATTTCTACCTGTAGGTGTTTTGCTGTGATACATCGTGCACATGGAGAAGTGAGGGATGGACTGCAGTCTCCATGGGTGAAGGTAGGACCATGACCCTCCACCTGCTCTCCAAGTGTCCTTCCTGGGCTGCAAAATAAGTGGTGAGTCTCTGCTGTCTTTATATCTGACTTTCATTTCATCAATGGAAATTTCTGCGTCAAGTGAAATGGCACGGAGTTTTTTTGAAGTCTGGGTTTTGTTGGCTCAATGAGATAAAAATTAAACCCGTTCAAATTCAGTTCAGCTTGAACTGGAGGGTTTTTTCTGTTTTTCTTAGTTTTCATTCAGCTGCCAAATTGAAAATAAATGATTCACGCAGCGCTACCTGACAGTTTGCTGGAGAAATAGTCTGCTGAAAAATGTAGAAGCTTGTTTTGTAAAGATCCGTGGTTTGCTCTGTGGAAGACAAAATGCTTCATCCAGAATTGAATGAAAACTGTGGAAGGATTGCAGTAATTTAATAGGTTTTATCTCAAATCCCGTAACATTTTCTCTGTAGGTACAGCTACTTGTGCTACCTAATGAGCTCACTGCTGATCGAAACGCCCAGACTCAAGTGCCATTGGAAGCATAATGATGTTGTTAAAATGTAAACAGGACTTTCTGTTTCTGTGTTGTAAACTACCTGAAACTTTTCAACTAAATGTGTCGTTCGGCTTCTGTATTGTGCTGGAGGTGCTGCAGTTTGCTGTTACAGAAAATGAAGTGTTGTGGGGACAGAACAAGGCTTTTGGGGTTTGGTTTGGTTTGGTTTTCCATTTGTTTAAAACAAATTGTCATTATATTGAACAAACAGTTGTTAATATTGAACAAAACTATTGTAGTTAAATCTCTTTAAGAGAACTATGTCCAGCAGCCGTAGTGCAGAAAAAAGTTCTCCTCTGATTGAGGATACTTGCCAAGCTTACATCAAAAGCTCTGTGGAAGCCTATCTGAGCCAGCTGATCTTCCTGATTATGCTGGTTTGATCCAGAGAACAAAACAAGAGTATGAAGCAGCTACAGAAAAAGGCACATATGGAAAAAATACTTTCAGGGTTGAACTTACTTCCAGTTTTAATTTTGAGTAAGGACTCCCTTTGCTACTAGACTTACTTCAGGAGGGCTGTAACCGAAGTTACTTCGGTGTGAACAAGGCTTGTTGATCTTGCCTCCACCTAGCCTGCAGATAAACTTGATTTTGGTTTAGCACCCTAGCCCTTAAGTACCATAGAGAGATTTTTCTGGTGGTGTTGAAAACTCAAGAAATACCTTTGTTTTTCCTGACTCTTACTGTAACCGTTAAGAAAATTATTTGCAATGTAGCAGTGGTTACATCTTCTCATCCCCACTGGCATTTTACTACTTAGCTCTGTTGCCTCTACTAACGGTCTGCAAGGAGGTGTTTGCCTCAGAGGTTACTGAAACCTGAAGAGGGGAAAAAACCAAAACTGAGCAACTGTATTGACTGATCTGTTTCAGCACTGTAAAGGTGTTGCCCTTAGTCACTTTATTAAGGAACCAGCTTTCTGGGAAGAACTGATAGCATAAGAAATGACATCATGGGCCAGAAAGGAAATTTAGGAATTGGAGTAGAGACACCAGGGGCCGCAGCTGGAGGCATGAAGGTATGAAAGCTGGGATAAGTTTGAGTTTCTTTAAACTACGCAGAGTAGATTTGAGAAAGTGACCAAAAAACCAGCTTAATATGAATAGTATTTCCAGAAACATAGTTTTACCTGTGAAATTCAAAAGGTTCTTGACTCTATGAAATGCCTCTTAGCTGGAGTGGAAGAATGGTGGGCTGGGGCCAGATTTTTCTGAATCTCTGAAGAGGTGCTCATGGTGAGGCTCTTGGAGCTCAGTTAGGTAACAAAATAGGTATGAGGATAGACTTATATGAACTTCAGCATGCAGTAACCTCACTGGATTGTTAGCAGTTGTTAGTTCTTTCTCTGACCTTCACTGCAATAGTTTTGTGTTCTGGCTTAGACAAAAGCTGATTCCCCCATCAGCTCTGCTTTGGGAAAACAAGAAATTGAATGAAATCCCAGTCTTGAGTCTTATTACAGCATTGCTGCTCAAGAACCCTGATGTTAGCAATGCTCTTTTCAAGCTGCTCTGTGAGCGTTTGTCTACCCCCAATCACTTTCTTCTTTTTCTTGGGTCTGTTTCCAACTGAGCTCCATTGTGTTTTCACAGGAGCTTTTGGCCGAGCACCACTCATACTCACCCAGCCCTCACAGTAGCAGAGTTTAGTTAACTCCTGCTTCTTGTGTTGTCCGTTGTGCTGCTTGTAGCCTGTCCATATATTCTCTAGAGACCTACCTGTGCATGTGTCTGTCTGTCCATGCAAGCTGTGTGTCGTAATTCAGTACACACTGCTGGGTGGTTGTAGCTGATGGTAGCAAAAGCAAACCAGTTGTGTGCGTTTATGTGTGGAAGTACAGAGTTTATTAAAACTAGCTGTTGTGGAAAAACTGCAGATTCATATTATATTAAACTCTTAGAGTAACTGGTCTCTTGGAACAGTACATTTGTTCCTGTAATGGGGGTTAGGTTTGCGCTTTATATTAAAGTTCTGCTTGTAAATAGTTTATAAAAAGTTAATAATTAAGAAGTGCTACAGGTATAAACAGCTTGGCTTGAAGCATAGACTCTACACAGGTCTCCCAGGACTAAGTAAACGTTTGTTTAGGTACACCTCACACTTCGATAGCTTATCTTTGTGTTTTGGAGTTACTCAGCTCTTTGCCTCTACCTTCCACCCCTCTTCACAAAACTGACATGTCGTTACAGTGCCATAATGGAAAAATCGGTCCAGGTGGACAACAGAAATGGAAAACATATTTTTTTTTAAAAATATGTATTTATTCCTTGTGTTTTATTATCAAGTGAAACTAAACTCTGCGCTTAACAAATCTGAAGTTTCTCACCCAATTTTTCTATCTCTCTGTTAGCGCAACATAACCTTTGCTATGGCTAAAAACATGCTTGAATCTTAGGCATGTCGCACAGATTGTCATGGTTAAACGCTTTCATGGAGACTGGCTTTTTGGGGTCATTAAGAGAGGAAACACGCTCATCAGGTCTGCTTGCTGAGGTGTGCTGTTGCCCTTTGTGTTATCACTGCTCCGTGGATTTGGGTGAGGGGACTCATGTGAGGAGTCACAAAGAAGTGCCTCAGGTTCTGTACCTGCGCCCTGCCTGGCCCAGGACTGGACATTGAGACCAGCAGACTCTGGTGCAGCTCGTGCGCTTGGTGTAATTACGTGTTTGGCTGACAAGTGGGGAAGTTTTGCTACTCCCTCAGACAGTAATTGGCTTCAGTCTTCATGTTTTAAAGTCTTAACTAACGATCCCTAAGATGGACTTCTCCCCAACCTCATTAACTAATTAAACAATTCAAAATAAAGAGTTATTCAGGCTGCAAAATATTGCTGAGAGGGCCTTTAGTGCAAACATTAGCATTTCCGCAGAATCCATAACCATTAGGAAACAGCAGCACGATGCCCCAGACGGTCCTGTCTTTATCATTTCAATATGCTCTGCTATTACACGTTAGCACATTTTCTACAGCACCTCTCCTGAGCGTGCAGGTCCGTGTCCCCCTGGACACGACGCGTTGCTGCTTGCGTCTGTTTATTTCTCCGTCAGACTCCGCAGTGAGAGGGGTGTGGGGAAGCGGCAGTAGCATCATTGGTGTCTCGCTGCTCTGCTGCGGTTTTACTGCAATTTGTTTGCAAGTGTGTAATGCTTGAGATTTTGAAAGGGATTTTGGTTTCTTTAATCCTCTTGCTGGCAGAAACAGCAGGATAATACTTCAAGTGAGATGCCGCGTACCTCTCTCTCTGAGTACGCCTTCCAGAACAACTTACTGTCAGACACTGAAAAGCCACCAGAGAGGGAAGGTGAGGAAATCATTACATGAATAGACTATTGCTATTTTCAGGAGGGTAGAGAAAATTTGAGGAGGAGAAAGATCCGTGTGGGGAGGTTGTCCAATACAGCACGTTACATTGAGTATCGTGTTCCTAGACTCTGCTGAATATCCAACAAGAGTGAGAATGTGGTTGAAGTTACTAATGGCACATGGTATTTTGACAGCGGCATAGGGAGTGACTGATTCAGATCTTTCAGATGACTAAATACAAAGGAAAGTTAACACAAAAATACTGTGGTTTTTACTGTCCCTAGAGCTGGCAACTGCTCACCAGTAATTGTTTCAGTTGGTGCCAGGCACCACTTAAGAATAATCTTGGGTGATTTAGATGAGCTTGGAGCAGGTAAGACCAAAGTTTGAATGATTGATGTGGACAAACAAACACGTCAGAGAGAATGTGCTGAGTTGCAAAATACTCAGTTGGGGGGATCTGTCACCATTTGTTTTGGTTTTTTTTCCATCTTTGGAAAACTAGGACCATCCAGCATCCTTGTGGAGCACAGCATGGTGGTCATTTTCCTACCAGTTTCTGTTTCAACGCAACTTGGTTGAGAATATTTTATTTATCTTAAAGCTGCAGAGCTGAAATCATAAGCTTTAAACAAAAGGTCACTTTTTATTTACATGCACTTTATGAGCCCGCTGTTATAGGATATAATAGCTCTTTGGATGTTAACTTTTTCTTTATGCGTAGCTTTGATGTAGCCACATGCAAAACATTGGAAATGCAGTTGGGGAAACAGAAAGGGCGAGTGAAAAATAGCTGTAAGCCTGAGCTAGGCTCTGGGCTTTATAAAATGCCATTTTAAGGAATGGTGACTGTGTAGGTTGTCCCCTTGTTGAAGGGTCTCTGGAGAAACTGTGAAGAAAATTAGTGCACCCAGATGTGCCGCCGTTCCTATAATTCAGTGATCATAACTATTTTTCATGAAAATGGGATTTTTTTGGTGCTTTAATGTGACAAACTGCTTTTTAGTGAGGAAAATGGGTTTAGGGTGCGTTTTTCCGCACTTCTTGCTGGTGTTTGTCAGTGGTCTTCCTTCATTGCAAATCTACCTGAAATACTAACCAAGGATTAGACTGTTCAGTGCCACAAAGTGATGCTAACTGAGAAAAGAACTATCACGCTGGATTAGACCTGGAGGTTCATGTAATTGCACGTTTGGTGTCGGGCATTGGCAGGTAACTATGAAGGAATGTAAGAAGCAAGCGTAAATCCTGAATGGCACATCCCACAAAAAGTCAAATCAGGCTTCACGGAATTCACAGCTTTGTTTCAAGCAGATATCTGTTTCTAAAAAAATGTTTTATTGTTGTCAAAGGGAGATACAAAGTATGTTGAGGGCAGCTCTCTATACATTGAGATCACAAAGGCTGTTGTATCGCCAGAGTCAGCTCCAGATCTGGGGCCAGATTTTTGATCCTATAAATCCTAGTGGTACCACTGGCTGGGGAGCTATGTTGGGCTGTTTGGGTCAAGGATGTAGCCTCTAACTTTCATGCTGTTAAAGCTTATCTAAGTTCTCTGTTACTCCTTGGTGGATTTTCTGGTGATGTTTTCATAATTACACAGTTCCTTAGGGTGAAGTCCCATCTGATAAGCTTCTTTAATTGGTTTTGAACTCAGTATTCCCCTGTAGCCTTTCTCACGGGGCAGTAAAGCCCATGCTTACTAATAAACAGTTGAGTCACTCAGAGGGGACACAAACATCTCAAATACATTATTCTTCCATATTGTTCTTTGAACTGTCTCAACTTCTTGACCATTTACTCATAGCAAAGATTGTGTGCGTTCACTGAAACCTATTTGTTGCCTCACAGTCTGTATCCCCGTCTGGGCAATGTGATGGAGATTCTGAGTCTTCCAGACTGCCAGACCATTTCACAATGGGTTTCATGGGTCTCCCTACTAACCCACAGCCACAAACTCTTAAGTACAACTAGTTTTTCCATCAGCCAAGAGTTCAGCAAAATAACAGGCCACCAAAATTAATGGTGGAGGAGACTTGCTGAAAAATCTTTTCTGCTCCCAGTAGATGGAGGACTCTACCATAGTGTGATTTTTTTTTTTTTTTTTTTCTTCTTCTTTTTCATCCTTTGTCTAGCTAGTTTCTGAAAGCCTCAAATCAATAGGGCTCAGCCGCATCCCTTGGGAGATTATTCCACAGCCTAATATACCCACTTTTGCTAAATGTTTCCAGCTAGCCCTCTCTTCCCTCCCACCCCTGTGCTCAGTTTCATCCCATCATTTCTAGTTAGTTATACTTCCTTGAGCCAGCTGATACAAAATCTTTCCCGTTCACAAGAATAAAACCAAAACAACCCAATATTTCTTCTTTGGCAGGAAGAATCCAAGGCTTGACTCAAGATGATGCTGCTTCTTTTCCAGTGTCTAAGGAAATTCCGTTCTTGCCTTTCTTGGCAAGAGATGAGACGTGTTAATAGCTGGAGGTGCTTCACACAAACACCTTGAATAATCTGTCTACTGATTATTATAAGAACTGTATCCTACTGTAGCATTAAGTAGTTATGGAACAATGATGAGTACAGCCTGGAAGGTACCGTAATATGTCTCCACCCTTATTCTTTTGCCGGGTTAAATTCTATGCCCTGCAACGAAGCCCTTAAACATGAGCTCAACTTCATTGACGGTGATTTTTTTTTAATTTTTTTTTTTTTTGAGAGAGAGAGAGCACTTTACCAAATGCACTTGAGTCTCTGAACAAGGTGAAGGTGAACTCAATTGTACCCCTTCCTCAACAGCCAGGAAGGCTCATCCTGTGCTAGGGACAAATTCTGCTGTGCTGGGGAGAACGCTTGTTTTCTGACACAGTCTGAAATGAATGTAGTTGGCTAAGCACTGAAATGCACTGAGAAAGCAACTGTGATTTCAGGCTTGTATTGTCACTGGAAGTGATTGGATGCTGTCATTTTTGTTCACTTTTCTAGGCAACCACACATGAATAAAGCTGCAGCTGTCCTTGAAGCTGAGTGAAGTCTCCTGAGGCAGGAGATGCTCTATGTGTGTGGCTTGTATTGTTTTAAATATATATACTTGATTTTTAATGTCATTGCTGACAAACCTTTCTAAAAGAACTTAGATCTATTGATCAAGACATCTTTAGGGAATGACCCACGATTGTAAGATCATGAGGGAAAGCTTTGTGGTGGTGGGTTTGGGTTTTTTTTTCCCCTCCAGAACTTTTACAATTTTTTTATGTGTATGAACAACTTTCAATACAATACAGATGTCTGTCTCATTCAATGTTGGCTTTAATTGTTCATTCATTAGATTGATATCAGAGTACCTGGAAAGGAGAAGACATGGGCAAGGTACCTTTCAGACCACAGTTCAGAACGGTTTGGCTCTCTTTGGTGGTGCTGTGTCTGGCCTCCTGTGTGAGGTGTTCACAGGCACACTTTCAAGCTGAAGATACAAAGAGTCTCTGCGTACTTACCTTTCTCCACATACACATAGTATCTAGGGATAATGACCACCTCTGTGGAGAGCTGCTTTGGGAAAGCACGAGTGGGATGGAGAACAGCAGGATAGGATTTAGGTATGTATAGCTGTTAGGCAAGAAAATCATAGTGTCGTCTTGAATTGCTTGGCCCCAGCCTTATCCTGAAAGCTGATGTCTAGGGCAGATTAGTATTCAAGCAAGGCAGGTCATACTGGCCAGCATCACCTTCTCCCCTGCTCATCCTTGATGTGTCCTGTGCTAGCTTTGCTAGCCAGCTACTTTGCATGGATGATCTCCAGCCCTGGAACTCCTAAGGGCCTGCTGCTGGCTCCTGGAGGTGGGGTTGACCAGCAGGTCTCTGCGCTCAGATCCAACAAGCTGAGACTGGACTGTGGAAGTGTGGTGAACCGACCACATGATTTTTTCTGCCTTATTAAAACAGTGAGCAAAAGAACTCGATTTCCCATAAATCTATTCGGCATAAATCCTCCAGGAAACCGGAACCGAGATAACGCCAGCCATAAATATCGAAAAAGAAAACAAACTTTCTCT
>VZZY01024073.1:0-71030 GCA_013400335.1 Eurystomus gularis | reverse complement strand
GGAAGTAACATTACCATTTTCTCACCTGCTTTGAGCATCTGTCTTCAGTTGACATTACTGTAGGGTAGTCTCTGGGACCAGGAAGTTTTGCAAACTCCAGGTGCTGGAAGCTTTGTCTGGCTGCTGGAAGTGAAGGGTTTGGGTGTCTTTGAGGTGGTGTGGCAGCTGTGCAGCGGCTCTGTGGGCATCGGTGTGGGAATAAAGCATGTAAATGGGGTAGATTAAGTAATCAGGTTTTAGGTGCAACTCCCTGCAAGTAGATGTTACTCTTTGATTAAACAGTGGTAAGGGATCACTTCTACCTTTTTACTCTGTATGAGCTCTGCTTTTTTTACGGTATGATTTGAACCTACCAACTCTGACTTTACTCAAACTACTGACAAGAGCATTGAGGTCTTTATTCTCCTCCAGTTTGGCTCTGCTTTCTCCTTTCTCTGCTTCTCCCTTATAGTATAAGAGTCAGTAGAAATGGTCTCCCAGAGGAAGACTATGTCCTTGGAGATATACTTCCTGTATTTAATCATCCTTGGAGCTTTTATTTTGCTAAAGGACTGAAATGACAGCCTTTAGAGAATAATTATATGAAACACCATGTGTGAGCAAAGTGTGAAATGTCTCCAGTACGAACTGAAGCTATAGATATTTTTATTAAATATTAATGCCATGCATTTATGAAGGGTTTGCCAAGCAGATGTTAAGCTGGTCTTTGTGGTAATTTAATTGAGCAAGGAACATTTCCTGCCATTTTTATCAATGTCAGGCTTTACATGACATTTTAAACTAAAAATATAAGACAGAGAGAAGGAGAGAGAGAAATAATTAATAATCAGTTTCCATTCATGACTATCTGTTAATATTTCCCTTCAGAGGATTTAATGTTTCTCCTGAATGTTTTTCTTGGAGGCCAATACGAATCTGAGCTAACCTAGACTCTGTGCAAATTCTTCCACAGGGCCTCTAACTGGAGTCTGGCCCGCTCCTGCTAATGCAATTCTTACTTTTCTATTTGTAAAATATGATGATGGTGATAATAAAAGTAAAGCTTAAATTATTCTGAAGACTGACTGTGTGGGGCTCTGAAAATATCTGTGGATAGAGACGTTTCCTCCTTGGAGCATCGGTCAATGCTTAAATGTCACAGCGGGATCTTCCTGCACTAAAATTATAGATTGATTAAACCTACTGACATTACACCTCTGCAAAGTGCAGTGTCTTAACAAGATTTAGCATCATAAAGCATTTGATTATATACAACTCGTCGAGCAAAAATAAATAAGAAAAATAATAAAACAAAAAGGCAATAGAAATGTCTGTAGGTCAGGTGCAGCATAATGAACCCATTCATGAAATATCACTAGGCCCCCTCCTCACAAGTGTGACATTATTTACATGGAAAAAGTGTGGTCACACTTCTACCTCGTGTGTGTTATTTTAAGTTTATTGAACTGTTTTTTTTCCCCAGAAGTAAGTGGGCTCCTCTCAGTTATGTTCCCTAGAGACAACGTCCGGCCCTTGCCCTGTGGGCAGGTGATCACTGTGGTTAAGGTGACCGATTCTAGCTCCAACAGAAGAAGGAAAAAGTAGATCATAATAAATCAAAACATGGTAAGGCCGAGATGAAATGAAAAATTACCAGCTTAGTTTGTGGGTTTGACCTGCTTGCTTATAATGGCACAGGCTTCCCATCAGCTCTGGGAACTTCTGTAGGCACTTCTGAATTAGGTTACGTCTGTGTTAAAGCCCCAGAACTGTGCTCTGCTCCTGCCACAAGGGAGGTATGGTGGATTCTTTTGGTTCCTTGGATGCATCTGAGAGGGTCCTGCTTAAGGCAGAGAAGATGCATGTGCAGGCTGGCTCCTGTAATGGGATAGTGAAGATATGATCTGGCAAAGCATCACCATCCTCATTCCCGATTCCCAGTTAAATCATTGTAAGCCCAGCCTGTAGAGAAGAAGAAGGAAAACTTCTTGGTGAGAGAACACATAGTTGAGGCGGGAAACTTTCCTTTTACCTCCTAAAAAACAAGTAGTTGATTGTAATAAGTTCAAGGGTAAAGCACTAAAGAGATGCCCTTCCTTGGGCTTCAGCAGTTGTGTGGACATGTGCGTGATGGCCTCCAAGGAGGGAAAATGGGGGGGAGGGTACAATTTTGCAGACCAGTTCTGTGCCACTGTTTACTGCTGATGCGGGAACGCAGCAAACGTTGAGTGCCCCCACCTTGTTTAATAAGGTCTATACCAAACCCCGATGTTGTGCAGAAGCCCGTGTGTTCTGCTTGCAGCACAAAACCGTGAAGTTTCCCATGTTTCCTGTAGAATCAGCTCAAACTGTCATTTTCATGTGGTACATGTGCTCAGAGATAAAATACTGGTTTCTTCTCAGTGCTCTATGCAAGAGGGAGTTTGTTTTACGTGCTCTGAATGGTGTGAAGCTTTCAGTGAGTTGTCCTACTAGATTTGTTTGAGATCAGTAAGCCTGGTTGACAGGATGAGGATGAGAAAGCTATTTATCAGCGTTGGATGCAGGCCTGAGGCCTCCTCAAACTCTGTCTTTATTATTATTTTGAAAGAAGGAGAAAACTTAATACTTACTTGAGTTTGCTTATTGTCCACTTACCTATTTTTCCACTCATTTGACAAGTCAGAGTGCTGAGCAGTACAGCTGACAAACATGAAAACAGTAATGAAATGCTGCCCAAATACCGGGTGTTCTGCGAGTTAGCAACTGACAGAATTATTCCCCAAACTCTACAATGAGCTTTGAGTTTCTCCATCGTACCTGGCATCTTTCCAGCCTCTCTCACACTCATTTAATACCACTTGGCCATATTCGTTGCAACGTCTGCAGAAAGCGGTCTCCAAGAGGCTGCGCCACAATGGGAACGTTTTGTATTCTGTAGGAGTCTGGGTGCCATAAAAAACCAGAAACCCACGGAAGGGGCAGACGGAGCTGCTGTGTGCTGCAAATATCTAGTGACCTTTTTGGAGGCCAAAGATTCATCTCGTACTTTGGATCTCAGATTTTGGACGTAATCAGCAGATGTGTTCCCAGCAGGCTTTCTGCCCAAGATCCTGGCCGTAAGTCACGTGGCTAATGCTGAGTCAGCATCTTGGATTCAGTGATGCTGTAGCTTAAATGGGCTTAAAAACTCTAAAAGTTGCAAGGAAGTGGTTCATCACTGTCTCTTCTAACCTCCACATTTTATGAGCACCTAGAATTGGAGGTTCTGCTGGCTCTGAAAGCGGAGCTCTTCCTTTTATCAGAAGTCACGTCAGTGGCAGGTAGAACTCCACACTTTGCGTGGCTTGTCACTTTTCTTTTAAATTTTTCCTACCGGAGTGAAAATGGCTTTGAACATGCAGTGCTTTCTGGGCTTTGATGCAAAGACTGGAGGATTTGGGATTCTTAGGTGGGAGGTAAAAATGGGGGGAAAAGGGAGGTCAGACATCAAAGGTTTACCTGTCTCTTCTTTTTCTGAACTATAACAAACTCTGGGAGGTTTTTCAGGAAATATAAGCCATCTGCATCTCACTTGATCTTGTCAATCATTGTGTAAGGAGGAGTTCTCACTATATAAAGAGGAGTTCAGGCCCCTTGTCCGGCCATCATTATCCTGTCAGGTGTGGCTTCCCAGAAGGATGAAAACTACTATCAGTTGTTTTCTGTGTGGAAGTTTTCCCTGACAGGGAAACATATGGTGCATTTCACTGCTCAGAGTTCATACTCCCTGTACGATGGGCACACAGCTCCCATTAACTTTAATGAGACTTATGTGCACAAGGGGGGCATGTCAGCCACATCATGAAGCTCTGGGTTTTTACCATTTTGCATTACAAGCTGTGATAAATTAGTCTGTATCCGTACTGCCTACTTCAGTCTCCCAGCTACAGCGTATTTTGCCATAGTTATCTTGACTGCTAACTCTACTGTCCATCTTGCTTAGGAGGCTGTCTTGTGGGGAGATGTGCCAGGCTGCTTGGCCAGAGGCTTGAGGCTGGCTCAGAAAATGAAGTGGGGTGTTGAAAGGTATTCAGAGGACACTGCATGCAACCCATGAGACTGTATGCACTGTGGATGCGGGGGGGACGGGTTAGCATTTGATATTTCTTGCCCAAGCTCATGACTATGGGCTTTGCTTCCAAGCAAACATATTATTTATTACTTGTTATTACTTACCTTATTGTTAAGATCATTACTAAGAATGGTTTGGGTTGGAAGGGACCTTAAAGATCACCTAGTTGCAAGCCCCCTGCCATAGGCAGGGACACCTCCCACTAGACCAGGTTGCTCAAAGCCCCATCCAACCTGGTCTTGAACAGCTCCAGTGATGGGGCTTCTACAACCTCTCTGGGCAACCTCTTCCAGTGACTCACCACCCTCAGAGTGAAAAAATTCCTAATTTCTGATCTAAATCTCCCCTCCTCCAGTTTAAAGCCATTATCCCTCATCCCATCACTACAGTCCCTCCCCAGCTTTCTTGTAGGCCCCCTTCAGATAGTGGAGGGCGACAGTGAGGTTTCCCAAGAGCCTTTTCTTCTCCAGGCTAAACAGCCCCAGCTCTCTCAGCCTGTCCTTGTAGGAGAGATGTTCCAGCGCACTGGTCCTCTTTGTGACCCACTCTGGACCCACTCCAGCAGGTCTATGTCCCTCTTGTATTGTGGGAGATATTTATTTTCAGCAAACTTCTGAAGAGTTAAACCCTAAACCAAGATAATCTGACAAGAATATTGCTCCTGGGAGCAGATGTCCGTGTAACTGGGTATTTGACAGCAGGCTTCTAGCTTATAATAGGTCGTCTGTAGATCCAACATCTCAAAACAAGGATCCTAAACAATGAGTCTCTGTGCCAGGGAGGTCAGACTGACAGTGTCTGAACCTTGCTTGGGTTCAGAGGCCTGACCAGGCATGGGGACTCCAAAGCCCAGGAATGGTAGCGCAGGCTGGTGTCTGATTGCAACAGATAGCTGAGCTAGGCCGGTAAAACAAGCCTTTGCTAACACAAACAACAACAGCTTTAAGGTGCAGAACGCAGTGGTAAGTGTGTATTACGTGTCCCATCTTTTGTACTAATTTCTCAAAGAATATAATTTGTTCCAGCCTCTGAGAGTGTTAGTGCAAGCAGTAATGCCTCGTGCACATGGGCTCTGGACATGTGCAGCTCTGCCCCAGGGTAGGATACAAAAGCCCAAAGAGCGTTTGCATCTCTGCTGCAACCAGTGCTGAGGCTTTTATCTCCAAGGCTTGAATTTACTTGGTATCTAGCAGAAGTACAACACCGATTTCAGCAGTTTAAAAACAGAAAAATGTAAAGCCATTAATACACTTGGTATTATACATATTTAAAAGGAGCAAAGTCTAGAATCCATCCTTTATTTTTGTAAGAAGATGATAATAGGGAGCATCACCCTTTAAAATAACCAAGCAACTACTTCAGTGCAAGCTACTTGTCTCTTCTGTTATCTTGTCTCCTGATGGCTGTGCGTACATTTGGACAGAACGTGCTTCAGTATGTGTCAAACTCCCTTTCAAGCTGCTGGCAAGGCTTATGAATTCTGTTTTGGTAAAAGATGATGGTGGTCTGTCTTGTTGTTGTTTTCCTGCTTGAGCAGAAATGTGACTTAAAAACCTCTTACATTGTATAATTACTGAAGTTCAGACAAGATGTTAAAGCTGGAAATTAGGAGATTAGTCAGATGAACACATGACCTACTAGTAAGGAGGGATTGTCCAGCTCTAGGCTAAGGCTGTGGTCTTTCACAGTGGAAAAACAGACTGGGATAAAAGTGGAGTGAAATAGAATCAGGAAAAGGTGAAGAGAAAGATGTCATATCCTGGGGAACGATGACTTCAATGTTATTTGTTACGATGGCCATGAATGCAGTCGCTCGGTTGTTGAGGGATTCTGCACCAAGGTCTGGTAGCCCAGTCTCATTTATGAATGGCACGTGTGTGATTTTTGCACAGATAGGGTCACATCCACTTTATACCTACAGAGGTCAATTAGGTGAACTCTAGGGGTGAAAGCCATTCGCATATTTATGTTCCTTTTGCCAGAGTCCCTACTGAAAAAAATACCCAAACTTGGCCACTGTAATAGCAAGAAAAGAAAGAAATGCCATATTTTCTTGTCCTGACGTAACTGCATGCTGTAACCTTCATTCTTCACTTTTAATACTCCAAGATCATCAGAAACTTGAATCTGAATGAACCACTTCACTCTGGTGAGAGAATGTGACTGACCTTAATGTTATGGAAAAAGATGTCTGTGCTTAGTGCCAAATTTCCTCGTCTGAAGGTTGCTCTCTCCTGCTGTTGCTGAATTTCCTGCAGGTCTCAGTGTTATCCCCTTCCAAAACTTGTGCCTTCTCTCCTGCACAGCCACATTTTTGGCAGTGCTCAGTAGCTGTTCGACTTCAAAGCTGTTGTTCTGGAAAAAAAAAGATCCTGTTAAGACTGGGCAGGGAGAAGAGGATGGTTGAAGCGGTGACCTGCCTTCTGATAAGGCTCATCCATATTGCGATGTGCCTGCTGCAATGGGAGGCCAAGGTGTTCACAGGTAGCTGAGTGATTAAGCCCTGGTAAGAAACCAGGGAGTTCTCTGGATCTGTGAAAAAAACCAAACCACTTTTGGAGCTCAGTTGCATTTTAATTGGGGGAATAAAATGTGCTCTGCATAGGAGACAATTTTGGACATCTTTCTTTTTGCTGTGATGCAGTTACCAAGGGGGACTTATTTTCAATAAATACTGCATTTTAGTGCTGGAAGTTGGACACCTCCATGAGAGAAAACCAAACTAATAATGACTTGGTTCAAAACTCCTCCAGGGTATAATACTGGATTCTTTCTTTCTTTATTTTTCTTGGTTCTTGGGACCAAGACTAACTGAAAATGGTATAACAGCGGCATTGTTGAATCAGATGTAGCCAGTATTAGTCAGCTTCATACTATCAAAACTTGGAGTTAGGCTGCACCAAAATACAAGTGGAACCGGTAGTTCATGGTGATTTTGAATATTGGGTTGTGCTTTCAGAACATATTTGTTTCTGATATTCAGTCTTGTCCCTGTAGTACTGGCAGCTGGAAACCCATCTTCTGAAATGGCGGGTGAAGTTGTGGTGTAACTGCCTCATTTGGGTGATTTAAAGCTTCAGGAAGAATGGCAAGGAAGGGGTACAGCGGTACAGACGTGAATGTTTCGGGGTGGCATAGCCACTTTCTTGTGTGTCATCAAGTTAATTTGGCTGTAGCCCAACTTCAGTAGCCTCCGCTGCTTGCTCTGTCCAAGGGTGACAGTGGCTAGTGTCTTCTAGAGCAATAGTCTCTTTTTTTTTTAAGAAAAAAAGGGGTCTCATTTGGGAAGTCAAAGCATAATTATAACCACAAGATAGATTTCTGCTCCTCATCCTCAGCTGCTCTGCAAAGGTGACTTTGAGGCAGATTCTCAAGTTCTGTGAGTGCATCTATCTCCAGTTAATGACACCTTGGCTCTCAAGTCCTTATATTTTCCAGATACCGTGAAATATTTTTGCTTGTTGAAAAACTTCTTTGTGTTGTGGTTTTGCACACTCTTTAATAGGCAAAGCAACAAGGTTCCATTTTCAAGAACTACTCAGCTGCGTCCTTTTGACATTATTTATTGAAGGCAGATACATTAACAGTTAACACTGGGTTTAATTTTTCCCCCGCCTCTCACAGCAAATGTTGATTCCAGCTCTTCTGATTTTGATGAAGACTGGCTTTGCTGGCAGCCTGTGGCTGGCACAACTACAAAGCTCATTTCGGGAACCGTAGAGGTTTATTTAGATTCCTTAAATGTTTTGGCTTGATGGTATCACGGGTATTTTGAAACTTTTGAAGCCTTTTCAATTCCTAACAGCACCAGGCAGGCAGATATAGAAACACAGAGACTAGGAAGAGAGTGCCATCTTGGCTTTGTTCTTCAGCCTTGTAAGTATCCCCAAGTGGGCAAATCAGACCAAGCACAAAAAGAAAGAATAAGAGCAACTGGTAGATGGGGGGACCAAATTCTTCCCTTCCCGTGGGAGAGGATGGAGAAAGAAAGATGATGCTTCCTGTGCCTCCCTAAGTGCAGTGTGCGTTGGTGGAAGGGGTAGCGCAGCTGTGAAATTTGGAGCCGGTACATAAATGCCACTTCTTGTGCTCTGGCGATCAGGTACGAGCAGGAAAGCCAGCTCCCGGGGCTCGGCTTGCCTTTCGCCTGCAGGTAGCTCAGTGCTTTTCCTCTGTCCCTGTGCTGCGTGCTGTTGGAATTTGTACACACACAATTTCTGTCTCCTGCTGCTTTACCATTGATTTATTTTGTTTGGCCCTTCTAGGGGGGAGAGGGATGCGTGTGAAGGAGTGCTGGGGACTGGAGCGAGGGAAGGGCATGTGGAGGCAGCACCCTTTGGCAAAATGTCTTCAGTGTGCTACACCTGCGTGTTTAGTGTTGGGAAGTCACGTGCAGCTGCTGCTGGAGCTGGGCAGAGGTACCCGTTTTGTGTAACAGCAATGGTTTTATACCTAATGTTACAAAGGTGATCTTCTGTGGAACGACTGAGCAGAAGTAGCCACAAATACTTCAGATCCATTTTAAGAATTTCAATTTAGCTCCTAAAAACCAGTGATTTCTTGTTAATGCTGCGAGTTATATTAAATGCCTAAGCTCCTGTGAGAGAAGTGGGAAGGAAGCAGTGGTGCTGTCTTGGGCTACACAGCCTCAGGTGGGTTGGGTTTTGCCTGCTCTGCCTTTATGTGCTCATTCTGGTCTTCAGCCATTTCCCGGACACCAAATGTGATGTGCTCTCCTTGGGCTAAACCACAGGTCAGCCAAAAAGCACTCCTCCAGCAAGAACGATTCTGATTCACCCTTCCAGCTGGATTTGGACCCCTGTGCGCCAGTAGCTGATGCTGTGGCAGACTTAGCAGCATGTACTCAAACAGCAGCTGATGCATTTCCTTCTTCCGACAGCCCCTTGCTTCTCCCTTCTCTCCACCTTCCATCATCTCTGGACTTCACAGTGTTTCAGCAAGACTGTACAAAGCGCTGCTGCTATTGTGGATGCTCAAAGAGTTAACTGTCTTGCAGCCTTCAGGCCTATTTTGCCTTTCCTGATGCATCAAACCATGTTGGAAAAAAAGCTGTGTGCAAGTAATGTGAGAGAATACAGTTTTTTAGTTTTCTCCTTGAAGGATGCTGGACGGTGTTTTGTGCACAGCCGTGAGGTTTGCTCCGTTCCTTGTGAAAGGGTTTCACAATGTGCAAGAAGGACAAAACTTCCATGCAGCTTAAATGTGAATTAATTGAAATTAGAGTGGTCTAATGAGGCTATGAATTTATTTTCATTTTTTAAACTTTTCTGTGGAATTCCGGAGGAAGAATGAATATGATTAACTAGTTCTATAGAAAAGACCTCTTTTCAGTTAAATCCCATAGGACTTTCCCACATGCGAGCTAGCAGACAGAAAAAAATACAATCTCTATGCACTGTAGACTGCCCTGGCTACTTGAGTTGTTAACAAGAAGCGCGTACTCCTGCTCTGGAAGCACATGACTTGTGCTCGTCTGATTGACACCCCAGGCTGAATCTAAGGAGCATCTATGTCATGCTGGGAAATACTGGCAAGCTGAACGTAGAAAAGCAGCTGTGGGAAAGATGGGAGGACCTAACCACTGGCTGCTTGGTCATTCTGCCTGGATGCTGCAGGGCAGCTCTGCTGCGCTGTACCCAGGAGCAGGCTGTTGGCCTCGTGGTTGGATAGGAAAGTGTTTCTGTTGGGTTTTTTTTAAGTATTGTGAGTGTTGGAAATGCTGCTTTGGGGTGGTATTTTAGTAGAGGAGCTGGGTGGATGTAGCAAGCTCCCCTGTAGAACTGGAAACCTTCAATAAGCAGTAACTGGGTTTTTCTGAACTGATACATATAATTCCAGCCAATAATTTATTTTAAGGAATGTTGAAAGGCTGTTAAAATCAGAATTTGTTTTCCCCCATGAATGAGTGATTAGAAACAGATTATGTTATTATCACAGTTCACAGTAGTTAGGCCTGTCTTCTGTAGTGAAACCAGGGGGACAGAACAGGCTCAAGAATAGAAACAGTGGCTGTTGCATTAAAAACCAAAATACTCCTCCCCTGTGTCCTCCCCCAGAACCGCAGGTCTCTTCAGAATTTAGCAAGGACCCACTGTTAATTAACTCTAGTGACCACTGGATGTAGCTATTGCTTCACAGAAATACGGCCAAGTAGACACCTTTCTGCCTCTTCTTTGACATGACTTGCCAGAGGTCGCTTTTACATGTAATTTCTGCCACTGGTGTCTATTTCTTTTTCCTTTCTGCGTATACTTGTAATTCCCCACCCCTTCCCTGTGCTCCTTAGAATATGAGAATGTTATGTTGCTGTTCTGTTCTTTCTTGGATGCTCTTCTGCTTATCAGCAATGAAGAGGACATGAGACCACAGAGAATAGTCTAAAAATGCCAAGTTATCTGCTCAAAAATGCACTCACCTCTTGAGTAAAAATGGAGCTGGTCCAAACCCTCCATTTGTAAACTCCCAAGAACAAGTTCAGCAAATGCAGGCAGTGACCGAAAGATCTGGAAGTGAAAATATACTTGGCCCTTCTTGTGTGACAAAAATGTCAAGCCAGATTAGATATTACAGCCTTTATTTTGCTGTTTATACTCAAAAGCTCCTTCTGTTCTCCAGTACATGAGTACTGTATTTCAAAGGTAACATGGGAAAATACATTTATTTACTGAATAGTAAAGGAGAAAACCACCACACTCCCAAGTAGACCATTTTAAAATAAAAAGTGAAAGCTAGTAAGATCTAAAGGGCACAATATGAAATTTCCTGTCTGTATTTAAAAATACAAAACTCGTGTCTTTCTGAGCCAGCGCAAGTTACCAAACGATTCCCATGGCATTGTTGTTCAGAAAGTCATGCGTCGAGTTTCGAATGTGTGAGAATGTACGTTACCTGTACTAGTGGTTTGCAAATACTTCCAAGCTTTCCACCTTTATGTGGCAAGAAGCAAAAGTGATTAAAAAAATAAAATGAAAAGCCACCACCACCAAAACCTTCTTTTTCAGCCGGTAGTCAGGAACATGGGCTCGTGGTTACAGTGGATACATCTGATGCCTTTAGCTTGTGTGTGGTCACAACATCCTAGTAGCAGTAAAAGGAGCTTGTGCTGCTTTGTGGAGTTTCTGGTTTTTTTCTTTCCACACACTGATAAGTGCTACCAGGTAGGTTTGGGCTCTCCAGCTTTTATCATTTGTTCTTGTGCCTTTTGTTGGAGCTTTGGTTGAATTTACAGGTAGTGACAAATGCTCCTCTCTTTGTGAAGGAAATCTTCCAAGGGCAGCACCTTTTTTCTCACTGTCTTACTGCAGACTTGCTGGGGTCTGAAACTGGGGAGGGGTGTTGGCACGCAGCACCGCTCCGATGGAAGCAGCCCGGTGTGCTTCACAACCTACTTGCCTCCTGCCTGCTGCGGCATCAAGGCTCATCTGGACTTCCACTCAGGATCTGTAGAATAAATTTCTCACTTCTGTCATGCTGAATTTTTCTACCTGTAAAGAATTTATAAGGCTGCTGATGTAGATGCTTAAGCTTTATTTTTTTAATTCTACCTAGCTTACTGGTATTCGTGCAGCAAGGTGTATCACTGAACCCTGGCAAATGGGGCTGGAAAGCACAATGAGTTATTTAGCCTTGTCTCTTTCCCCAAGGCAGGATCAAGTAGATCTAACCCTCCTTGACAGATATGCAGCAAACCTGTTCTTAAAAACCTCCTGTAACAGAAATCTGACACCCTTCCTCAGGCAATCTTTGCCAAAGCAGGACTCTTCTTACTACTGGAAAGCCTTTCCTAAGGACAAGCGCAGATCTCCCTTGCTGTAACTTAACCCCTTGATTTCTTGCCTTATCCTCAGAGGAGACAGAAGAGAGTTTATTTTCTTCTTTGCAGCTGGCTTTGGCATATTTCAGGGCAGTCATTGCCTCTCCCCACAATCTCCTGTGGGCTGTGCATTCCAAATCTTTTAATGTCCCCCTCACGCTGGTCCACTCCTCCCAGCCCAAGACCATGTTTCCTAGATCTGTGATTGCTGTCGCTGCCCTCCTGTGGGCTTTCTCAGGCTGGTATATTGTGGAAGAGCTTTTATTTATTTATTTATTTATTTCCCCCCCTTGTGTTGGAATGCCCAGAGTTGTCTCTCAGCCAAGGCACACTCGACTTTCAACAACTAAACCATAATTTTGGTTTAGAAGGCTTTAGGGAGACAATGCATAAATAGTGTCTTGCTACCACAGTATACTCACTGAAAGGGGAAAATGTTGGAGAGCTGCCTGGCTGGGTTTTTAGACAAACAGGATCGCTTGGGTGTTTGCTTCCACGGTAGACAATAGAGAATAAAGCTCTGCAACAGGAGAAGAGGGGAGCTATATGAGTACTGTATTGTGGCCACATGTGAACTTAGGCCCTCCGGTGCTAAACATGCAAGAGGCATCTCCAAACAGTGCAGTGTTTGAGCCAGAGCACAAGTATAAAATTCCTGGCATCCTCATGGCCAAGCTCCTCCATTCAGAGCGCTTCCATTAGCAAGAGCAAGCACCCAAACCATCCAAGAAACAAGCCAAAAAGAATTCAAACACGATGGCTCTCTAAGCTGCTTCTTTCTAATGCAGCTTTATTTTTATGTGCCTGTTAGTGTGAATATGAGAAGGATCTTTCCCCCCGCCACCTTCCCTCCCCTTTACCACGGTGCATTTTAAATCAAGCTGTCCTCTGTAGCTCTGTGGCAAATCTGCACATTTCTGGTTTTGCTCTTTCAGAGGATAATTTCTCCTGTTTAATGAGATCTGAGAATGAAGTCAGGCATGAGTTGGAGAAAGGTCACAGCATGTGCTCAAAGGTATATTAACTACTGTTGGAGCTGGCATCCATTGACTTCCATGAGGACAAAATTAAGCAGCAAACAGTAAATACTTCCACTAGCACTTTATTACAAGCAGGACCATTTACAATGAATAAGAATTTGAGAAGCTTCAAGGATGAAATGGGGATGCTCACAAATAAAAAGAAAAATCTTACTACTTACACTTAGAATGTGATTCCAGTCAAGGTTAATGGGGAAACAGTTAATGAGGGGTACAGAATCCAAAGGCTGCATTGATGCCATATTGTGTCTTACACAGGTAATTAATGCTACTGACTACTGCTAAATGGCTCTACCTGAGCACATTTTCTCTAGCAGGAACTTTAAATCCCCCACACTGTATACAGGAGCACTCTCCTGATGCTTTACGACTCCCACTAATGCTGAACAGGCTAAATCAGAACCAATTTCTTCCACTCGTTTCCAGGATAGTGATTTGCATCCATCACCACCACAAGACATCCGTCATCCAGGGCCCAGTGGTGCAATGGCGAGTTTGGCATCGGCTTCACAGGGCGTGGGATCAGCCCTTGAATGCGTGTAGCTAGAGAAGAATGACATTTTGCCACTTAAGCAGCATTTCCACAGCGGGAAGTGCTGTGGAAAAAAGACTGTTCCCTCTCGGCCAGACTCTTCTCTATTGTCATCTTCCTCTCGTAATTTTTTAATTTATTTTTTGGGAAAGTTGCTTTTCTGCAAGGTCCAGGCAAATATTGCCGCTCAGCGGCCAGCACAGTGAAAAATGAAAAGCAGCTGAAGGAATAGGTGGCCCATGAGCTGTCCTGTGCCCAGGCAGGGAATGAGGATGCGGAACCCACGGAGGCAGCTCAGACCAGCTCCTTCCATTTATAGCTGTTCCTGGAAGCTAGACTCTGCTGAGTACCTGGTATGGGAAGAGGAAGAGCAAGGTGAGATTATTTTTAAGGAAGGAGGGAGACTGCACAGGGCTCACCATCTGATTCTATCATTTAAAAATATTTTGTTTTTTCTTCCTTGCACAGAGGCTTTAAAGTAGGGCATTTGTATACACTGTTCTTTCCACCCAGCGCTCATCGTATTGACTGGAATTGCTTCAGCTGAACAGTTTCGTCAATGTGCTCGAGCCTGTTTGTAGGTGGCATCCGGAGGGCAGATTCCACTCTTATCCAAGACCTAGGCCTATTCCATTACTGTCTCTAAAACATCTCCCAGGTGCACTTAGGCTTTGCTTTTCTTCCCAATCCCCTCTTCTCCCCCCTCCTTTCTCCTTCTGTTGTTCTGAATAAAATGGTTTGAAAAGCCCAGGCCAAATCCTCGATTTCTTTTGGGTGAGGAGTAAGAGCTTTACAGGATTAGCCTCCAGGTTCCACCTGCCCTCGATGAAAGAAGGGTATGAAAACTCGCAGGAGGGACAGTTGCTCCAGTGCTGCGTAACTGCACGGCACTGACGGCTGCGGAATTGCACCTATTGATTGTGGTGTAAGAGAGAGTGTTTCACGAGCCTTTAATTGGGCCGATTCCTAAACAGAATGGGGTCAAAGTGGGTTGTGCTGCTGAGTCTAAACAGCCTTACTAAGTAGAGGTAAATGTCTCATAAACAGGTCACGATTTATATTCTTTTTGAATTCTTTGGGATCTGGAATTTACAGCCTTCCTGGAAATCTTATGCTCTGGTTTAGAGGAATAGAAACGTGATGGAAGGTTTGCGTACAATTCCAGCATGTGTACCTTCTCCTGCCTTTAAGGGGCATTTCACTCGTTTTTGCTTACGATTGTTGTGGTGAATTGACCCTGGCTGGACACAAGGTGCCCACCAAGCCACTCTGTAAAATCAGATAAAAAAAAAAAATTGTGGGTCAAGATAAAGGCAGTTTAATAAAGCAAAAGCAAAGGCCACCTGTGGAAGCAAAGGGAAACAAAAGATTTATTCTCTACTTGTGATTAGCAGGAGATATCCAGCCACTTCACAGGAAGTAGGGCTTCAGTACATGTAGCTGTTGCTCCAGAAAACAAGCATCATAATAATGAAAGTCCCATGCCCCTCCTTTCTTTTTTTTAGCTTTTATTGCTGAGCAGACATCGTGTGGTCTGGAATATCCCCTTGGTCAGTTTGGGCCAGCTGTCCTGGCTGTGTCCCCTCCCAAGATCTTGGCCACCTCCAGCCCATTGGTGAGGTGGGAATGTTGGAGAGAGCCGTGATGCTGTGGAGCACTGCTCAGCAGTAGCCAAAACACTGATGTGTTATCAACACCTTTCTAGCTACCAACGCGGAGCACAGCACTGAGGGCTGCTGTGAGGAGAATAAACTCCATCTCAGCCAGGCCCAGTAGAGATCACGCACTTCAGAGAGTGCCCCTGTGTGCCCCTACAAAACCACACCAAGCCAGTAGCTTTCTAGGTGCCATCCTTGTAAGTCTGAGCCCAGACAAGCTCCCCACTGGATATTCTATTTGTGGGATCTTCCTCAGCACAATTTATGCTCACTGCAAATCAGCAGCACAACTGGAGTCAAACCAACCTGCCCAAGCTGAAGATTTATCCTCCAATGTGGGAAAGAAAAAAAACCCCTTTCTTTGAGTGTTCTGTTCTTGCCCAGATCTCTAGCACTTGCAAAGATTGGAGTTCAGTTAATAAATGGCTCTCACTGCATTCAGGAGGGGCTCACAGAGGGACTGAATGAATCCGAACTAGGCTGATGATGGACTTTTTCTCTTCCATCCCTTCTCTCATTTCTAAATGCTGAACTTGGAAAATCCTAGATTGGGTTTGTATTACTTCAGTTGCATCATTGTTTTCAGGGAGCAGATTTGTGTTTTGCCAGAAACTGAGTGGATATTTGTCTTGGAGAAAGGAGTGTGAAATAGAAGTTTACTTAATTCCTAAATGAGTTTGGGCGGGGGTTGGGGTTTGTTTTGTTGTTGTTGTTTGCATATCATTTACTCATCTACTAGTGTAGTACTGGTGGGAGAAGGAGCAGAGAAGGTGATGATAATAAGCAGAATAAATTTAGATTCGTTGGAAACTTCACATGAAGTGAAATTCTGTTATGTTAATCCTCTTGCCCAGCTTCTGGCCCTATACGTTTGTAAATGGAGGAGACCTGTGTATTTCCTGCTGTAGCCTGACCTTCCCTAGTGTTTTTCCTGCCAGATTTTAATGCCTTTTTTTTTTTTTTCCTAAGACGCAACCTGTTTTCAATAGTATTTAGAAGCTGTTTCAACTCCATGAGCTAAAGTCCTTGGAGGATTTAATCAATCAATGGAGCGTAGGCTTTGGCCTTCTCTATTCTAAATGCTGACAATAACAATCCTATGCTGGCTAAACTAGCAGGAGGTTAAGGTTAATGCAAAGCTAAATAAATAAATAAAAAGCAATAGGCCCCTCATCCCCCCACCCCCAACTTGTCTGGCGAGTGTAAGAGAGTGGCTGGTTTGTGAGCAAGAATGCTTATGAACCTGTTTGTAGGCTGGCTGATGTGAAAACCTTTCTAATCCTGGTGATTTTAACTTGCTTACATTCCTTTGAAGGTCTCCCTCCTTGGTGAGGCTCTATTGCCATGATGCATTTTTATACCGCATTCCCCAGGAGTTAGCACTCGCCATGGAGACCTGCACTTTGTCTTTTAAGCAGATAAAAAGAGAGGTCAGTCAGATGTAATTCCCCAACTCCTCGTATAAACAATTTAACCGCTGCAGCAACATACTTGCTTGGAATTACTCCCTCAGATTCAATTCCCTTTTCCTGCTCCACTTGTAAAAATGGTTAGTGTCCTCTATAAACTGCTGCTCAGCCAGGTCCAAGGCTTGCTGTGGAGTTGTAGAATAAATGTTAATCTAATACAGGTTACTGGGTCAAATGCAATCACAGGCTTGTGGGAAAAGCTTAATACTGTTCTGCTTCTTCTAACACAGTAAACCTGGATATTATATGATAGGTTAAATACCACTGAACCATGGCAAGAATTTTCTTGAAAGTAGGATTTAGTACAAAGGAAACTACACTGGAAGAGTGACCTAGGATTGACTTTGCTCTCTGAGAGCATTCTAAGAAGCTGAGGTATGCTGTGAAAATTATCTCCCCCAAAACATTAGGTACAAAACCCCTTAGGTCAGGGGATGGCCAGCTAGATCAGGGATGATTCAGCTAATAAAAGACTGCGTGTGTTTTTACACTGCTGCCTTCACTCCATAGGAAAGAGCATTTTGCTTTTCGCCCCCCCCTTTCAGTGACTGTGAAGCCAGCATGATGCGGCTCGCTCCAACTTCTGATATCTGAGATTGTGTAAATATACACTTAAAAATATATATCTTTATCACTCCTATGCGAGTGCTGACAGTTGCTTATTTCCTGCAGCCTGGCTTGTGTTATCCCTTGCTGTCATGTACCTCTCTGTCCCGCAGTGATGTCGGCTTGGCACGATATTTCACCGTCTTTAGCGCAGATTTTGTTTGTACTCGGCACTGCTGAGGTCGGAGACCGAAGTCATGAAGTGGAGGTTTCGGTGCCCGATCCTGTGCACAGCCCTGGCTCGGGGTGTGCTAACCTGGGCCAGCTGCCGACCTGGGCCAGCCTCCTTCCACAGCCTGTGCTGGTTGCTTCTTCTTTAAGTAGGCATTTGTAGTCCTGGTGTTTGAGCACAGAATGGGGGAGAACAGGCACAAAGACAAGGGGTGCAGAGGCCTCCATTTTATATTTGCTACTTTAACCAGCTGAAGCAGTAAATCGTATTAGCAAGAGGACTCCGGATGATGCATGAGGAGAGAGGACCCTTCAGCGTGCCAGGGCTGTGAGAGCAGTTGAGCGCAGACATCGCTTGGATCAACCTGAACTGTTAACAGAAATGAAGCAGTTACACTGGGATGAAATATGACATATGAACGTACAACTTTGCTAGACAGTAAAAAAAAACAAACAGAGCCCCACCACCCCATTGCATCATAGCACTGATGTGTCAGAACGCTGTCCCAGCAATGATGGTTATATTCACAGAGCAGCGTTAAACCTTTTTAGACATGTGGGTGGTGAGAGCCAGGGTCAAAACAGCCTGTGGCAGAGGCAGGAATATAGCCAAGCTTTTGGAGGTTGGTTGGTTTTGATTGTTTGGTTGGTGTTTTTTTTAGTTTTGTGGCGATGTTTTATTGCAACAGGGACAAACTTCTTGCGCAGGACTGTCTGAGTACAGTGTCCAGCAATCAGTGCATACCTTGGCATGTCTCAAAACATTGCTTTTCAAATTTTATTTCAGAAATGCGGCTTAAGTCACATCAGTCTTTGCATACAAGATGCATACGAGGTGTACAAAGAGTCTTTCAAAACAGGTGTGCTGCTTTGTCAAGAAATTATCTCTGTTTCAGAAAAAAATACAGGTCAAGCCTAGTCACGCACAGAGAGTTCTAACTGGGGCAGTTGGCCCTGTGTGGGAGCCAGTCAGATGTTTCCAGCTATGCCCCCCCTGATTTTCCCAAGCTGGTACAGCTTGGGCTGCTGAAATGCCAGGTGTCAACTTTCACTGCCATCAGCGGAGCACGAGCTGAAAGATGGTCCCCACATGTTAGAGACAGACAGGACTGTGCTCCCAGAGGCCGGGAAAAGAGGAGGGACTGCTCATATGGTGGATCTGCAGGGAAATGGGGGGAAAAGATCTTGAGGAGCCTGATGTTGAGGAGCCCTCTAGAGCATTTCAAGCAGAGGGTTTGTGCTTCCATCAAATGATGTCAGAGCTTTTACACAAATGTGCCTTTATATATATATATTTTTTTTTAATGATGGGTAGAATGACTGCAGATTTGAGCTTGTTTGGGGAAGTGTTAGTCTGATGATCAAAGCTGTGCTGAACAAGAGGAAATACTTGGTCTGTGCTATTTTCTTTGTGTTAGCCATGAGACCCTGTTAACCTCTAGTCCCCAAGCTTTCTCCTTCGTTTCATCTTCTGTAACCTCTCTTGCCAACATTTTGTTACATCAGACAATCTCCTTCTGAATAGCCAGGCCCTCTGCTTTCTTCTCCTCTCCCGGGGTTAGTTGTTTGCTTTTTTTTTTTTCTCTTTTTCTCCCTGTTCCATTCTTCATTCAAGTGTATACTTTTCCCTCCTGTGTATTCTTCCTCTGACCACACTTCTGTCTTCTGCCTATTTCTCATGTCCCTTACACAGGCATCAACACCTTTCTCATTACTCCGAGTCTCCCTTGTCCTGACAAATCTGATGCGTCAAGCAGATGTCTCTCTGTGCTCTCAGGGGCTGCCCAGGACACACTTGCCTCCATGCAGCTGAAAAGCTGGGAGGAGGAGGAGGTCTTATGTCCCTGGTCAGTCATCCCTTCCTCCCTTCTCTCTTCTTTAAGCCAACTTTATAACCTGGTTTTATTCACTGGCCAGTCAATGAAGAAGTATCAGCTGGTTTGCTGGGTTCAAAGAGGAAGTCCTGATCCTGCTGAAAGCTAAACTTGTGCTGCTGAATTTCACTCTATTCCCTCACTTCTGTCATACAGTATGAGGCTGCTGAGCACTTCTTAAAAATCGGTTTATGACCTGTTCTTTGGAAGAAAAGATGGAGATACCTCAATAGTTACGCACTCTGTAGGGCTTCTGTGTTGTGTTTATAAAAAGTAATTTCCTACCCCAACCCTCCTTCCCTCCAACTGCTCGATAGCCCAGACCTTGGTGCACTGAAAGGTATTGTAATTTAAATTGGAAACAATGACTGATGTATAAGCAAAAAGGAAGCATATGGTGGTTTTTCTACCTCCCTCTGAAAAAATTGGGGTGTATGGCGGTTCTGATCAACCTTTTATAGCTGGTGGATCAGTTCTGTCCACTAAGATTTCTTCATGCTTCTCCCCAGGAGATGCTCTTGGCACAGCAAGTGCTCCATGTCATGGTGAAGGGTCATAGTGTCTCACTAGCAGCAAAGTGTGATAGAGCCGTGTCCTTTGTCAGGTCCTGAAGCTGCTGCATAAAAGGCAGAAGGAGGGCTGCCCAAAGCGAGGACATGGATACAAATTTCCTAGATGCTTGCAGGGGTGTTCCTTTTCCCTTTAAGGAATAATTAAAAAAAAAAAAATTGTGACATTTTAGAAGGCCATTTGCTAAGCTCGGCATGTTCTGTGTATTTTAGTGTGTGAACAAATTAGATTATGAAAGGTAATGTATTAGTGATTTGACAGTAATGTGGAATCTTGGAAGCATTAATCGCTAATGTGTGTTTCATAATTTCAGCTAAATGATCTCAGTTGAAATGCAAGAGAGGCAATTGAAAAATTCCTCGAGATTGCAGTGAAACCTGGCACTGTAATGCAGATTACTTTGATTTACTGCAAAATACTGCAAGGCAATAGGAAATGTTCACAGCAGCTGTGTTTAGTAGTTACAGGAGAGACGCGTGAAGAAATGGTAAATTCATATATGTATTTATCCTCTAAGTATAAACCTCATTCTTCATCTTCATGTTATATATTAAAAAACCCAAAACTGTAGGTTATGCCGTGCTATTCTTCTCATTTACTATTTGTATTACAAAAATATTTAGAGACCCTAACAGAGATCTGGGCCCCAGGAATCCAGTGGCTGTACAGATACATGAGACAATGCTTGCCCTGAAGAGGAGAAATTGAAGAACCTTAACCACACCCATAGGGTTGCCCCATACCCAGGTATTCACCAGCCTAGCTCTTTGTCCCATTGCCTCAGACCATTGCTGTAGGACTGGTGGCTAAGAGAAGGATGATACCTGCATTGGAAACCTCCCAGCTTCAAAGCTGATGTCCTGGATCTAACCTGTAGTCACTTGGCAGGTTGCACACTTGTCTGTGGCAGAAATGCCCCCCAATAAGCAGATGCTTTTTGCTCTGGAGTGGGATGGAATCACAGGGTGATGCACTCAGCAGAGCAGCAGCCTGACCGCTGTGTGGCAGGAGCATGGGTAACAGCAATGAGTGAGAAATACCTCTGCTCCTGGGTGATTTCTCCCAGTAGATGGGAGCGGAGGGGTGGAGGTGTTGAAGTTGCAGCTCCTTGAGTAGGAGCAGTGGCTTCATTTTTATCAAGGCTGTTACTTGCTTTCATGTTTTCCTGTAAACCTGCTGAAAGCCAGGATGGCAGCTGTGTTCTGCAATGTTTTGCTCTGTCTCAGTGCCATAATGATCTGCCCGTTATGGCAGGTCGTGCACATCTTCATGTCTTTTCTTCCTTGCGGGACTTGGTCAGCAGTGAGAGTTGATGGTGGCATTTAAATGGGCACAGTTAGGTTTCAGAGCTCCCACACCAGCAAAATTAATTCACACCTCTCCCACAACTCCTAGAAGACTCCACAACTCTCCTGGGGGTCCATCCTATCTGTAAAGTTAGTCATGCGTTTTCTTCAGCTATATGTTTGTCTTTGCAGTCGAGGGACCAAAAGAATTTATTTTATTTGAAGCGGAAGCTAAGATTTTTTTTGGTAGGTCTCATATCTTAGCTACTGTGCAGAGATGCACAGTACTTAGTGAGTCATTGGCCAGGCTGTGGTGTTCACCTTCAACGTGAAACTTTATCAGCTTTCAGCTGATGAATCCTGCATTGTGCGTGGATTAAATATCTCTTAAAGCCTGTTCTGTTGGTAACTGACTCCACCGTTAGTTAAGAATTGATGCTTCCACAGTGCAGCATTTCTTCAAGTAATTCTTTTTCTGCTGAGTAATCCTGGTGACCTCGAGGAGACTTTATTCCTGCCTCTTCTGCCTAGTGTGTAATGCATGAAGTAAGGTTTATTTGGGAGAGTAAAGGTGAGGACTGGGCTCTGTTCCAGTGGCAGCAATATTGGCTGTGAATTGTTAAGATGATACTTGACTCCATCAGAAACCATTGAGTTCAGCTCTTTAATGCATATTAAGTAATGGAGAAGCATAAAAAAGAAATTTCCCCATTGAAATGACTTTACTCGGTGTGAGGAAAACCAAGGCAAGCCCTCATAAAATCAGAATTCTCTTCAAATCAAGAAAATATTGCACATATGTTAAAACTACCATGTGTACCGTGCGACACTTCTACCTCCTTGTGAACTCTCTGAGGGCCTCTATTTCCCAAGTCAATTACAAAAGCCCAATAAATAAATGGACAGCTCCTGTTTATGAAGAAAGTTCAGCAGAAGCAATAGGGACTCCAGTTTCACTACAGTGCTAGAAAGCTGATGAGTTTTTGTGTAAAACCTTTAAAAGGACTCAGTGGGCTCTTTACATATGCCCAAAAAGAGCTTTCCAGGCCTGCCCATGAAATCATGATTGTCCCAGTGACTTCCATAAATGCCTCTCTGTATCACTGTCCCTTCTGACTAGCGCAGCTCAGCCTTCAAGAAATGTCAGAATCTTCCATTCTCCTTTTTAAAGTTGATGGTTCTTAAAAGAAAAAGGGTGTCTCTGCATCTGGGCTGAAATACAGAGACTTCTCTGTGTCTGCAGTGGGTGCAAACACAGAGCAGAGATTTGTTTTCCACTGCAGCATTTTCAACACCTCCTATAGGATTCATTCTTTATTGTACTTGATTGGTTTTACGGAGCCCAAGGAAGCACCTGGTGCTTTCCAGAAGGCATCTTCCTGACCTTGAAGAGTTCTTATCTTCTCACTGGGCATGTCCACACAGGGTAATGGAAAGCAGCTCGGATTCCTGAGCAGATCTTCCAAAGCAAAAGCAGCATTGCTGTGAAGGGCTGTCAATGTGGTCATTGGTTTTGCTGAGCCGTATGGACAAGTCCTGGCCAGGTGGCACACAAGCACGACCCTACTACTTCTGAGCTTCAAGTGAGTAGCTCCAGTAAGTCTACACAGGGTGGATATCTTCATTCACTTGGCAGGAATATGGGCAGCTGGCTGTGCTCTTTCTTGCTAGGTATAGACATAGGGACATCGTTGGTGTTTCTTCCCTAGTACAGAGATTTCTTGGATCAGAAGAGGCAGCCTGTTTTCTGCAGTGGAAACAAACCCCTTGCTTGTTCTGAGTGCTGTTGAGACTTGTTTATTTTTGTCTTCATTTAAGTATTATCTTTTGTAGCAGGAAAAATATGCCTTTAGAAAATGCTTTAAAAATACCTGAAGTGTTTTTGGCATTAGAAATCAGTTTTTAACAGAGAGTAGTAATAGATTCATTTTTGTGAAAAGATGTAATTTTGAAATGAAAGTACAGAAAGTATTTTGAATTTTGTGACTAATGTGAAGAATAACAGACAGAGGAGAGCCATGTATCGTAAAGTTACTTGCATCCTACAAACACCCAAATCTTAAACCCTGCCCCAAACTGGAGTAACACAGCATCCTGTCTTTGCACGCGTGTGGGCTGAGTTCACCTCTTCCCCCTGTGCTGTTTTCCTGCTTCACTGAATCCAGAATCAGATTGAAGGTTTCTCTCCTGATACTTAAGCCCCATGGGATGTGGGGGTCTGAGAGATCACTATAGCATGACCCTACATGGTAGATGTGTTGTCACAGTACAGCAAAATTCCGTAAACAGTATTATGTGATTTGTGAATATGGTCAGAAACATTTGCTGACATTGAAAATATGATCAAGGTTCTTTTTCAAGGCCGTCTATGTAGTTTACCTACGTAAAACTAAAAGAATAACCAGGTTTTCAAATAGCTGTAAGAAAAACAAGACTTTAAAAAAAAATGCAAAGGCAATATAATATTTAATGAAAAGTTTTCGTTGTAAACAAGTAACAAGCAATACCAGAACATAAAACCGAAGTAAACATTAGCTCTGCGGCAGAAAAAAAATGTATTTTGAAAACCTGGAAATGAGTTTGCCAAAAATGCATGTATAAATGAAAAATAAATGTGACTATTTTCTTTATTATGCAACCTAATGGGGGCAACGACAAGGGGAGTAATGATAACAAAACCATCATATAGTTTTATTCATATCTTAGAGTGTTCTCAGGTTTGATGATGAATGGGTTAGAAAGATGATCGCCAGCTTCCCTGCACCTAAAAACATGGTTTGGATGCGGGATTTCGCCCTTCCCATAGAAGGCTTGGCTGTTGACTGGAGGTGTCAGGTCAGGACATGAAAGACTTTCTGAAAAGATCCTGAGAGCTGTGGAAAGAGCCTCAGAGCAAATGGAAATACATCTTACCTATATATGGACGGATTGTGGCTAAGGTCTCAAATGCCACTTGAGACTCAGTTCAGCCCAAAGACAAGACTTTAACTCTCTAACCTCTGATTTCCTCCTTTAAGGAGACGGTCCATAGTCTTCACCCTGCTCTCCCTCTCTCCCTGCTGCTAACCCCCAAGAAGCCTGCAGAAGCTTTCCTGAAAGCTGGTTGGAGCAAGCCACTACCTGAAAAATTTTCTTCTTGTGGTTGGAAGCCTCCTAAGTGTTGTTCTACCAGAAAGGCTTTCATGTGTAACCCGATGCGTCTGCCACCTGTCTGCCTCCATGAGGGGTGAACAGATACCGGCAGCCCCTAGGAGAGAAACCCAGTACACTAGCAGCCCCTGAGTGCCTAGGTAAAGCAGCAAACATCTGGATTTTTATATCCAGACTGTGGCTAGAGGGACAATCTTAAACATTTTCAACCCTCAGCAAGTTTGCAGATGATACCAAGCCGGGGGGTGCAGTTGATACACCTGAGGGACAGGATGCCATCCAGAGGGACCTGGACAGGCTGGAGAGGTGGGCTCAGATGAACCTTAGGAGGTCTTCCTCTTTAAGATTTTTTTGGTTTTGTTTTCCAAAACAAAAGTAATTTATTTAAGAGAAATAAAGCATGGCAAAACCCCCTAGTTTAATATATAAAATAGATAAATATAGGCTAGAGAAAAGATGCACATGTTTAGTAGTAAAGCTAAATAAATCATCAGTGGAAGAATTCCCCAAGAGATGTGATAGATTGAATATTTAAATGAAGACCTTCTGAGTGAAAGAAGTCCCTGAGGTGGATTCTTTGGTCTACATCAGATAGAAGGTCAAGTGATTATCTAGAAGATAAATGGTCCCGTCTGACCTTAAAATTCATGTATTTATTAAAAATAAACAAACCCCAAAGAGATTTACAGCCTCATTTTCCCTAATACTTCAGCAAAGAAAAAGCAAACCAGCACCATGATACTTCCCTCTTGGCACAGACAAGAGGCAGGTCTGTCCTTGCCTCTCGGGCAGCAGGATTTTGTGAGTGTGTATGTGCAAAGACCTAAGCAAAGGTGCAACCATTATTAGGGTTAAATATTAAATTATTTAATTTAATTGACTGGGTTGTTTTTAGGATGTGAGTTTGACAGGTGGAATCATCTCGATTGCTTTACCAGTGGTTTACTGGTAATGTAGATAATAAAAAAAAAAGTTAAAAACCCAAAATATAACATTCACTTGATAGATGTCTTTATATACATAAACCAAATTTGTGGTCATTTTGGCTACTTCAAAATGTAGGTTGCTTAATCAGTGCTCCTTAAGTGAGGTTGACTATGTGCTATATATTGAAATTTGGATAACTTTACCGTATCCCAAGCTGAAGAGCCAATAAACAGACACCTGAAATGACTAGCCACACTTAAAAATATGGATGCCACCTTTAAGTGGAATGGTAGCATCAAGCAGCTGCTGTTATGTCATCCTCATGGGGATAGCATCCCAGGAATCCAGTCTGTGGTCTGTTTGATGTAGGGAGAATACAGGGCCTGCTGAGGCTGTTGAAAACCCATAAATAGCACTGGGATCACAAACATATTTCCAGACAAAACTTGTTGTGCCCCCCCAGTAAGCAGTATTTTCTACCACCAGATTTGTGATAGAGCAATCCGTATGAGATCCAGGTGTAGACAAATTCAAAGTTAAATGGTCATCTCACTGTGGCTTGGTTTTAAATGAAGTGAAGAATAGTGCATCGGCTCATCCAAATAACGTGCCTTATAAATTGAAAACACTGCTGAGAGAATCTTTCAGGGCGAGTTTTTTAACTCTCTAGCACTTAATTACCTGAAAGTGTCAGGTAGCTGCAAACCATTCAGGTTTTGATGGTTTCAAAGCAGACACTGTTTTTTGTTGCCTAATTTGCTGCATGAAGATATCCCTGCTCTATTCATTCTTACCTTCTTACGGTTTCAGTGAGGGCTGCTGCGTTTAAAATAACGTACAAGGACAGAAATGAGCTCATTCCTAGGTGACAATGTAGTATAATATGGTGATACCTTTTAAATAATAAATCCTCATTTTCCTTGGAGAGGAATGGAACGGTGAAGGTGTTTTGTCTCCTGAAAATACCATTTAGCTGTGGCAGAATATATTATGGCTTCTCTTTTAATTTGGAGAAATAATCTTTTTGTGCATGCATTAGTTATCTTTCTCACCTAAGAACTGGCGCTTTGAAGATCTTACATCCATTGTTGCCTCCTCCAACTGTAAATACAGCTGGATCACCATTTGCCTGCATTTGACAAGATTTTCTCATCAATGGAGTGAATCTAGGGGTTGGCTTGTAGTCATGCTCAGCATAATAATTTTCTTTGTTTTGCTCTTACTGTGTCAATTTTAAGCATCTTTCTTGTCAGAATTAGTTTGGGATTTTAGTTTATTTACGGAACAAATGTCAGACTTGAATCAAATTCTTCTCTTAGATCTTCACTTCTGAGAAGTATATCAGGAATAGTAACAAAACCACCTGAAGCATCCATTCATACACCCAGAAATAGTTTATGGGGACATTGAAAGACACTGATGTTATCTTTTTAATATTGTAAGGAATAATCCTATTAAAGAAGAAACAAGGAAAACTGTTATGCCCACAAGGCAGAATTATCCAAAGTTGATTGGAGCAGCTCCGGTTACTCCACAAAGCCCGAGCTGTGTGCTGGCCTATCTTTCCATCAGGGCTTGGTGAATGAGCAATCATTTGTGGATTCTGCTCATCTCTCTTGGCGAACTTTGTTCCATGGAATTAGATACAACTTTGACAAATTAGAAGTGCCCCTTAGCCCCACTGTCCCTGCCACAGCACAGTCTTCCAATTGTGCCTGGGTTTCTGAAGTTTGGCCGCGTCATAGCCGTCAATGGCAGGCCTTCCACAAGGCTACACTTTTTAATAAGGGAATCTGTCAGCACTGGCTTCTCCAGGTCTTGCAGCCTTCTCTTAATCCTCAGTGCAAACTGCCCTTCCCTTTGCCTTCCTTCTGTTGCAATGTACTTGGACTCTGAAATAAATATCTCCTTTGTTTACAGTGTGCCCGCAACAAAATTAACCTTTGGGATTAATTGCAGCACAGAATGGGCTGTGTTTCCTCTTTCCATATAGCCCAGGTTTGGGATTAAGTAAAACGCAGCCACCTGCCTAACCAGCCTCTGTTGCTTTTGTTGCTGCATCCTTGGTTTTGCTCATAGCTTCTTAAAAGGTGGTGCTGGTTACTGAGCTCTTTTCTCCTTCAGAAAAGATAATGGAAATTTCAAGTAGTTGCTTCTGGGACCAATACATCTGCAGATGGCTTGGGGTGGAGGGAGAGCGGAATTGAGCAGTGTGTCTCCCAGCTCTATGTAAAATCCGTAAGGAGAACTGAACCATGAGGTCTGTGGTTCAGCTCTGCTGAAATGAGTACCACCACTGATGTGTAGTACTCAGCAGTATCAAGGGAATTGATCTGGCCCAGGGTTTCTAATCTGCACTTTGCTGTATTTATTTTTCTTTCCCTCCTTGTAAAGAGTGTTTGATAAACCTGTCATACTGGTGAGACTGGAAACTAGCAGCATGTTCTTTGGTTAGGCATTGGAACAGGCTGCCCAAGGAAGCGGTTCAGAAAACTAGTAGATGTGGTGCTTCGAGACATGGTCTAGGGGTCAGGGCGATGTTGGACGAAGGTTGGACTTAATGATCATAGAGGTCTTTTCCAACCTAAATGATTCTATGATTCTAAGATTCTTTGTCACAGAACTGAAAACTACCAGTTCTTCACTCTGCCCTCCATTTCTGGTGCCACCTACCATCCCCTCCACTCCACGTTGATGGAGCTTTTGGCCCTAAAGAGGCTGGGAAGTTGCTTTGTGGTCCTTGTCTGAACCCATTTGCTAAGAAGTGTTGTTGCGGCCAGATGTAGTAATGGAACCTAGCATTTGCGCACTGGGCCTGTAGAGACTGGCCTGAGACAGATCCTCCAGTTCTCTGTGGACAACTGAACCCCCTGCTTGGCTATCGTAGCAAATTTTTATGCATTGCCTTTGGCTTTTGATACTTCCACAAACTGTCATCTGTATGCAGGTGTGATGTCCCTTGGTCACTCGCTACAAGTTAAAAGATGAGCTTGTTGCTCTGTTCGTCATTGCTGGATCCCCTCATCGCCACTAAGAATAAATTTTCTCCATGTAGCCAACTGTCATCTTGGTTTAGCTTTGAAGGAAAATGAAAGTTACTTGTGTTCTGTGTGTATCTGTGCACGTGCTCCCCTTTATTTTATAGAACAGTTTAGTGTTGTTCATTCTTAAACCCATATGAAATAGGAGTTTTAAACTCAAAGGTAACTAAGTTCCTCCAATGTTGGGGAAAATAAGAAGCTGGATAGGGAAGAAACATGCTATCAGAGCCTTCATTGAAAGCATGGCTTCAGTGTGAGTTAACTAAACTCAGGTTTAGTTAACACCAGAGAATCCGCACAGGGAGGAATCGCATAATACTCCTGCTGCCAGAAAACCTTCAGACTCTTGCGCCGTCTTAGATGCAGAAGTCAATCAACCACAAGAACTGAGTAAGAAAGAAACCAGACATCATTAGTTCCAGTCCTCACGGTACTATTTCTTTCATTTATGGTTGTTCTGGAAACAGAGATGGCTTCACAGTGATGCATGTGTTCCACGCCTTCATCACCTCGGGGTTAGTACTCAGTGCTTGGGGCCGCTCTTGCAAAGGACTTCAGCGAGTACAGCCTGTAGCAACCTTTCTCTTGAAGGTCACCTACTATTAGCCCATAAATCTTGAGCTTTGTGCTCAGTTCTGGCTACCTGTTTATTTCAGGATATAATTCAAGGTGTTGGTTATGATCTTATTAAGCCCTTAAAGGCCTGGGACAAGGTTAGCTGAGAAAATTGCTTCTCCCTCCCACCCCCACTTCATGCCCTATCATGGGAGTTATGATCTGTTGGGTTCCTGTGATTATTCTCCCTGCAGTCAACAACACGGCTTTGTCAGCAAGGCAGAGTCTGTGCCTCTGAAACATGCATCTCCAGCGGCCTGAAAAAGTTCAGCTTTAGTGAATGCAAGGTGAGGCAAACAACTTCACTGAACATTTTGAAATTTCCTCGGCTTTCCTTCTCCCGCAGGATCTGTGGGCTCTGTTCTGAGGCGGCTTATGTCATCGGCTCCTGTATTTGCTGCTTTTTGCCTCGCTGTTGCCGAGTGCCCCACGGTTGCAGTGAATGTTTTTGCAAAAGCATGACGGATAAAAAAATCACACAAGTGGTAATACGTGTTGTTTTGGGATGGAACATGGCAGATGAGATCATGTCCTATGACTGCTCATGCTGTAGCTTGGGAAACTTGGAGCAGTGAAGCCTGAGAACTGAGCTCCAGAGACAGCTGGGGTGATACTGGAAAGGTCAGTGAAGAAGTGTCAGAGGTTTGATGAGCTCCTTAGTGGGGTGGGAGAGACTGAGAAAGGCATGGTAAGAAATTAAAGCAGTGAGGTGGTGAGAGGAGGTAAGAAGCATTGTTTCTTAGATTCTGGGGTTTTTTTGTTTGGTGTTTTGGGGTTTTTTTTGCACGTCTTTACCTTCTCACAACTGATCTTATTGCATCAGTAGAGCCACCTTCTGTGGCCATTCCAGTGTCAAGCTCTTTGTACCACACCTGTTTGATTTGCTTCTGTTGGGCTGCTATCAGAAAGGAAACGAGTAACATTATTTTACGTTTTATATCCTTCCCACTCTGATCTGAAAGGTCTTGCTGAAATTTGTTACAGATACAGGTTTCACATCATTGGGTGGGCTTGATTTACACACCACAAGTTTTGTAATACCTAGAGCTAGCACTCAGAGTCAGCACCAGCTTTTGGCATGCGGCCAGCCAGAGAATGACAGTGCTTGCAGTAACTTTGGAGGTTTTAAAGTATTTGTTTTTTCTTCATTGTTAGAACAGAGGGGAAGGGCTCCTGAGCGTTTCACAGGAGGGAATTTTGTGAAAGAAATCAAGTTTACAATTTCTTTCCTTCCCAACAACAGAGCCATCTAGCCCAGGCCTCAGAGATCTTCCTTTTGAAAGCTTCACTGAAATAGATACCACTGTGAAATGTTCCCACTTGGACAAACCCAGCATATTTTGATCAAAAAAATATTTTGCTAAGAATTTTTCAAGGCAGCTCCCCTCTGAATGACTTTGATCACTCTAGTTAACTAGTTTAATTCAAGTCAGTTCTCCATGCAGCAAGCTGTCTGTGGCGCAGATTCTGCTCCTGCTGGCAGAGCAGCCTTTGCCCACCTTCAGAGCGACATCAAGAGCTGTCCTTTATCTCCCCCTTTACCAGGGGGAGAATTCACTGTTCCATTCTTCCATCAAATTACAGAAATGGAATAGTGGTGATAATTCTAGCTCGTCAATAGCAATATGTTTACTCATTATCTATGCCAGACTGAAGGTATTTAATTAAACGATACGAAGGACCTTGAAATGATGTTAACATTTTAATACAGAGAAGTAGAAAAATTCATGGAAGGCTGCATCTTGATTTGTAATTTTACTGGGGTCACTGTAGAGCTTGTAACCATGTGTGCATTAGCTACACGTACGGATATAATAATGAGCCACACTTAAGTTCTGCTAAAACCATGGAAGGTGCTGGCGGTCAAAACTGCAAGCACTTGCAGAGGCTGTTAACATCTCAAAAATGATCCAATACTTAAGCAGAAGCTGTCTGCTTTTCTACATACTCAGTGCTGAAGGAGCTTTGACCCACTTTTGATGTTTGTGAGATCAATTTCAAATAGCCATGAGCATTGAAGTCACACCAAATTAGAAGTTCTGTGTGATATTTTAATGAGAAACTGGTGTGAAACTTGACTATGTTGACCAAAGATTGCTTGGAGAGTTGGGGCTTGTTCTGATGAGAAATGCAAAGTAGAAACTCAAAGGCTGCAAATCTGTGTGGATGGAGGAAGGCGTTCACACCGAGTTCAAATCAAGTTTCACATGACCATTGTGTTGGGTCTGGAGTTGGCTCTGCCACAGGCTTTCTGGCTCCAGGGTTTTTCAAATCTGGCACTTTCATGTCCCTTAAGAAATAACTGGCCGTTCAGCCCAGTGAGCTGAAACTTTGTCTGGGAGAGGACTTGGAACTTCTGACCAAGCAAACTTGTTCCAGCACTAGGTTAATGCACTGTGCAAGCTGATCTGGGGGACTTGTGCAAAAACCCGGCCACCAGCAGGCTTTGTGCTCAGTGTTGCACATTGTCTGGGTAATGTATTTGAAAAGACCAACCCCAGCCATGTTCCCTTCTGAAATAAATGGAAATTATGTCACTGGCAACATTAAAAAAAAAAAAAAAAGTCTATCATCTGGTATTGGCCTAAGTTTTAATACGCAGATTGTGTGCAGCAATAAGGATCAGTATTTTTTTGTACTGTAGATGTACTCTGTGGGGATTAAGCCTTCTCAATTTACAGGATATGAGGGGAAGGTGATGTTTCTTCAGTGCCTTTCAGGATGATGCTTTCAGATCATAGTTCTAGGAGCTCCAGAGGGATTTTTGCTCAGGTTCTGTTCCTGTGAGTGAGACTCCATGCAGTGTTTTCCTGCTAGCGATAACAGTTCAGATTATATTTTAAGCCAAATACAGAGGCTGGGGAGTTACGGTTGTTTTTATTTACATGGTTATTTTTAACCTTCTGAATTCTCTGGCCAGCTCTGTAAGAGCTGTGTGGAAATAAGGTATCTCCTAGAAGTGCTGCTGCAGAAGATCGCTGAATGTCCGGGCGTTGCTTTAACCACACCAAGAAATGCAACGTGCACTTAACCAAATGGAATCTGTGGTTGCACGTTCAGAGATAACAGCCCTTGGAGGTAACCAGGGCATTCCCAGATGTGCCAGCTTGTCTCTGCTCCATGCTGTTCCTCTCTGTCACCCAGTGGCATTTTCTGAATTGTCTCAGGAAACTGGTACAGCCTTTAAAGTTTTGGAAACTGGAGAATTTCTCCTGAATCTACAGCATAAGGGAGAGTGGACTTATTATGCCTGCAATAGCTTGGAAGTGGGGAGGGAGAGCAGCATGGCTGCAGTTGTGCTCCGTGTGAGCTTCTCAGGGTACAATTCACAATCTGCAATTGCTTTTCCTCTTATTTCCTTCCATCTTGTGTTCAGATAAACTACTGAAAATTACTCTTCTCTTACAAATACAAAGTAGTCCAGCAATGAGCAACATGCAGGGATCGATTACAACTGAGATTTGGCTCTGCACAAGGAAGGAGGTGAGCGTTTCCTTGTGGAAGCAGCATCCATCTCATGGGTTGAGTCTCTGGGCTGCAACTGCCTTCTGTGTTCCATCTTTGCCTTGCTCAGATGGTTTCTCTGGGTGGCAAAGTGCCTCCCTGAGCTGAGGAGCAGAGGGTGTGGGATGGGGCCAGGCCAGGAGCAGTGGGCACTGCCCTGCAGAAGGGGCTGATGATTAAGGCTGTGTTTTGGGGGGAAGTCAGGGAAATTCTCAGTACTGATCTCTCTGCCTTTGAACTTCTGATTATTCTTCAGCTAGGAAAAAAAAACCCATGTCCTACTGTTCCATATGGGGTTTTTTTTGTAGCTGGCATTTATGTTATATTAAATATGCTGAGCTGGACATTATGAGAGTTGTGACAATATACTACCAGAGGATGTGGTCTCCTCTCCCGTTTTATGGTCTGTGCTTCTAAGGCTTCTGATTCCCCAGAACAGGAATACTACAAACAAAACAGGATGCCTGCTCAGTCTCCTCTGTACAGTTTTCTTGCTCTTGTGGAGCCACTGAGCTTCTGCCCCATCTGTAAATGCAGGTTTAGAAGCAGGAAGAACTACGGTACTTGGATGAAATACTAATGACAGAACAGCGCATTTCTTGATTCACAGTTACTTACAAATTAGGGACTTCTTTGGAATATCTTTGCATGTTGAATTTTAAAATATGACTCACCATATGGGCGATATGAGTTGAACTGCCATGCTGCAGAAAACTCTGGTGAACATATTGAGGAAAATAGAAGCATTTAGTCTTTGAAGATTCTTTTTTGGAGGGGACAGGTTTCATCTGAATCTACTGTAATTAATATTTTCCTTGTTCATCCTCTGTCATTCTGCAACCTCAGAACAAATATGGTATATTGCATTTCTGGCCAGGCACCACTATTCAGATGTGATCTGAGATGGCATATCTGCAGATACCGGCACTTCTAACTTCCCTACAGCTGCTCGTCGGGTCAGGATACACCATATGCTATGGCAGGATTGTCTCCTCTCTTTGCTGGAGATGCTCAGTCAATCATCGTTTTTACTATGACTTTTGATGGATGACAGAGTTGTCTCGGACAGAACATACTATTCCTGGTACCTGAGTTGGCATATTTAGAATATGTTCCGCTATCTCTGTGTAGCACCCCTCTGTGCCACAAAAAAGAACTTAAAATACTATTTTTGCAACATCTGGCTGTACAGTTGCCACTCAAAGTTATTTCCCCAGATGCAAAAAGTGGCAGCAGTCCAGGAAAGATCCAGTTTACTTTAACAGGCTTGTGAAATCCTTCTGTACTCTACTTTTCAACAGTCCCAGGGCATCTTTCAGCCATTTGTGAGCTTTAGCTTCAAAACACTCCTGTGAAGTATAAGCTCTGTTTGCTCAACGGAGACTTGAGGCGTGGAGCCCCACAAGAAGAAACTTGCAGGTGGGCGCAGACATGTCTGAACTCTCTTTGTTCATGGTCCTGGTTAGCTGGCAGGTGTCTGCACCTTGCCACATAGCCAGCCTTTAAGGATATAAAGAATACAACACCATGACTCAAATCCCAGTGCCCAGTCAGGGCGTACTGCCTGGAGATCTTGTCGCAAACATACCTTCCTTAAGATTTCGTTAGGAAGCTGTGCTTCTTCACTAGGAATTGAAGTCCTGTAATTTCTATAGCTTTCCTTGCAGTCATGCTTGTGTTCTCAAACCCCTGCAGAATGGGGCTTGGGATTTCCTACCTTCCCGGTGCTCTTGGATGGAGCTTTCCTCCCTCAGACGGGTTACAAGTGATCGCCGCTGTAGTAACTCATCCTTCTGAATCGCCTCGGTGACAGCAAGAACCAGTGATGACAGCCTGATTTAAAGTTGTCTGTAATATAATGAGCATAACCATAAGTAGAGGGGAATTAGCCAATTACTGTTGCTTAGGGATTGCTTTGTGAGGTTACTTCAAATTAATTGTTTGGGAGCTGAATTAGCATCAGATGCCACCAAGGGACGAGTGGTTAATTGTAATGAGTTTTTGTTAGGCCGCTCCCTAACAATGAGGCTGTTCTTGGGAACGGGGCACTTTAGATGTCATGAGAAGGTGTCCATTATAAATAGAGGTTGGACTAAACTCAAGCTCTGGTGGGTTATTATTAGAGGTAGCCTAGAGAGAGAACTCCAGAAATTTCAGTATGTTTAACAGATGCTTATCAATCACCGCAACGGAAAGTGTTTGGAAAACTTTTAAAGGAGGGAGAGTGTCCTCCCTCCACCCCCCACCCTTTGAAGGCTCTGTGTGTGTGTACATAAACCCAAAACATACAAATGTCCCGGTTGACATGTTGTGTTGTGACAAGTCATCTCAGATTGTGTCAATCATACTGCCTTGTGCTAGATTAAGTGACGTACTGTAATGTGATTGATACAACATGAAATGACACATCATTGTGCAAAATATCATCTGGAAAATTTAGGAAACTACTGAGGAGCAGAAGCTGATCTTAGACTGTGACCTTTCAACTTCTGAGGCAGGAAAACTAAAGTAGTAAAAGAAACTCCCTGGAATCAGACCTGCTGCTGCCATTGAGAATGAGGTCAAGTGTGCTCTACTACCTGAATCTTTTCATGGGTAATTAGTGGGTCGGCTTTAAAAAATGCTTTTGTTCCTTGGGGACTGACAAGTATCTGTGGGTCTGAATTGAATTTCTCTGAAGCACTTGGCACATCATTAATCATTAGTGTATCTGCACCATGCAAACAGGGCTGCAAGCTAAATGCAACCAGTTTCAGTTCAGGGAAAAAAAAGCCCTTTCGAAACAAAACCAAACCAGACTGTGCTCCCTTTCGCCATCTGGATTCTGCTTTCCTCCCACTCCCTGTCTTGTTTCTTTTTCTTTTTTATATATTGACTGAAATAGCCGATACTGAGATGTCTCTAGACTGTATCACAAAGTCCAGTAGGGTCTGGAGCTCTGAAACTCAGCCACATCAGTGGGGTCACCAGTACCTGCTGTAGAACATCTTCTCCTCAGCAGTGGGCCACAGGGCTTCCTAATCTGTGGGCACTGCTGTGGGTGGGCACCTGGCTTGGAGCTGTGGGGTGAATGCAGGCTCAGAGCTTCCTCCTCCATACCTCTGTGGCATGGCCCCTTGCTCTTACCACCTGCAGTCACCTCAGCAAACCAACCTTGGGATTGTGTCTTGGTAGCATTGTGTTATACTGACTGCTGAAGCAGTCACTGAAGTGCAAATTTCCTGGAAATGGGAATTTCTCTGAAATGAGAGCGTTGAAGTGAACAGGGACTTTTGAATTAGGTCAGCTTCACCACTGCACACTCACTAGTGGGATTTAGGGGTTGTCATCTTCCTCTTGCTGGGAAAAATGGTCCAGGGACAAAAGTTTAAACCTAACTTGGTGCTGCCACTGGGTAATAAAAAGTAGAATAAAATAAAGCATTTTGAAAATGAAAACCATAGTCTACTCTAGATTTCAACAAAAAAAATCATTAGCTATCATACTAGAAAATACAATAAATAAAGTGGACAACAGTTAAGCACTTATAAATTCAGTTACTTGGTAAGATTTTGTTTCTACAGCCTCTCATCCCTTTCCTTTGAGTGATGGAACTAAGGTTTTTCCCTGATAATAGCGATAAATTGTCCTTTCCAGAGACAGGAGGGTTGTGCTGGGGCTATTCTTGTTGCTGCTGTCTCAGAGCCTAGTCCCCCTTGCCTCGAGGACAGGACAAGGAAAGCACACTAAGACAAAGAAGGACAATGAACTCTGGGGAGCTACTTCTCTGTTTGGTGCTGAGTCTTACCTACGACTTCATGCTGTGTGGAGACACAGATGGACTGTGGTCTTATTCGTAGTCAATTTTTACCTGCTTTGGGCAGTTTAACATTGCCAGTCCTTGACCATTCTTTACAGCACTCTTAGCCAAGTCCAGCAAAGCTGCTCATAAACCAAGGGAAAAGAATAGAAATTGAAATGAAACAAAAGCAAGAGAGGAGCATAAGGAGGGCCGGTCCAGGAGGTGCTTTCATTTGCCGTTACAGATGTGCAGGGTGCTGAAACCATCTCTCTGGGACACAGAAAGCCCAGCAGTGTCATGGGGAAAACCCCTAGTTCTCAGTGTAGCTACTTGAAGAAATTGTAAAAATAGTAATATTTGGTTTACTTCTGATTTGTGTTAACTTTAGAAGCAACTTGAGTAAATGGGTGACATTGGTCTTGTTAATTCCAGCAATGTAGGATGTACCTGACTGGCCCAAGCCAGATTTGTTCTGAGGTTATGCCATCCAGGCATGAAGTGGGACGTGCTGAGTGCGGAGAAGCAAGGCACTGCTTTAAACGGTCATCTCTACAGCTCCTGGCGTGTCTCTAGCTCTCTAGCCCACTGAGCACAGAAAGAGTAAATCGGATCCTTCTGTACCATCATGATAGTCTTGTTGCAGAGAGGTATGGTCTTTGGACATGGGCGTGTGGACAAAATTAAATACTAGTTGAACCCACTTGTATGCTTGCAGGTTTCTGAGGCAAGTCACCAACATCACTTTTATTCCTCATGTGACTGCCCTTGGTCCAGGTCAGCTGTGCCTGGAGGGTCCAGGCTGGAGGTCTGGCTGTTGCAAAGCCACGTGACTACGAGAATAGCAATGTGAGGGTCTGCAAAATGCTAAATGTCTATTTAGAACTTGTAAAAAGATTTTTTTATTTAGCTTGTAGTCAACCTGGAAACATTAAGCGGGACAATTTTTCTGCTTCCTGGTCCAAACTGGGTCAGAGCTGTGGCCTTTCCTAAGGTGTATCACTGCTGCTTTTCCTGCAAGACTGAAAATGTTTGCGAGGTTAGTGTGTGACAAAGTGTTGCAAGAATAACCAAATTCAGATTTGCAAACAGGCTTGTACATGGATGACTTTGATTCCTTGCCAATGTTTGGCTTTGTCCAACACCAGGTACCATATAGCTGGATACTCCTAGAAATATTTGCAAGTCCAAACAGTTTCACAATCTTTAATTGGAACCTTATTACTAATTCAGTACTGAACATTATTATTCTCCTGTTAAAAGCAAAAAACAAAGAAGTATCAGTCATCTGGTGGAGCAGTGGGAAATATGCTGTGTAAGCAATCCTACGGCTGGAATTGTTACCAGCAATTAGGCAAAATGGAGCCTGGGAAGACTACGCGGATAATTTGTGAACTTAGAGACTTAAATATACAGCCAGTTTAGTTAAATAAATCCAATTTCACCACAGATAATAAAAACAAAGGAAATTCCAAAGCAGGCTGATTTTTTCCTTAACTCACACTTCAAGAAAGAGGAGGGGGGAATAAAGAGGTGCCACATCCATTCGAATTTGGAAGGAAGTGTGGTCTGTCGTAATTTTATCTGAATCTCTTCTGAGTTAACGGTTGCTACTCTGTAAATGGTAATGCCCTCGAAGCACAGCACAGTGTTTTGCATTGATTTGCCATGTGGTACCGCTGAATGTAGAAATTCATTAGTCATTCATAAGAAAAGGCAAATGGACAGGAGTGGATACGGGGCACCATATCCGGATACGCAGTCTGAACTGCGGCGTGCTGCAGCCCATTGCTCAGCTGCTGTAAACTCCCAAGCCCCAACGAGCTGTAAGAGAGTATTTTAGGGATGTGGCCTTACTTTCTTTTTGTTTTGCTCATTCAAGATGTCTAGTGTTTTGTTGTAGCTTTTGCTATTTGTTCAGTAATCAGATGCCCCCATGAAATAATTTAATAAATGGATATAGTATTTTGTGATTTTTTTTTTTTCCTTCTCTGCACATCAGTGCTCCTTTTCTGAATGGAGTTCAATTATTATTGTAGCATATATTACTTTGGATCATTTTACTGCACAATCAATACACATCTGTATAATAAATATTGACGTTACTTTAATGTTCTACAATGTTTGGTATGTCAAGGCTGTTTCAGTCAGAAGCCACCCATCACTGCTTGTTTCTAACATTTCCTGTCCATTCAGCGTGAAAAAATTTGCTGCTGAAGCTTGTCTTCTGCTTCTGCTTCCAAAGATAAATGGAAGTAAGCACAGCACCCTCGGATTAATGCGCTGGGCAGGATGAATCAGACTCCATTCCTCTAACTCTTGCACGTGTCATTTGGTCTTGTCTGTACTTCGTATTTCTCCTTCCTTTTCTCATCTGTCAGAATTGGTAGGTACTTGGGACCGTCTCTTGAAGCGTATTTCTTGAGAGCGCAGTGCAACAGGGCTTAGATTTCACTTGTAACTCACCTAATGAGGCTAATGCAGGGGCTGCTGTAGAACGGGGATCAGTGCTATTTTGAAGAAGCAACTCCACACCCAGGACCATGAGAGATGAGAGGTGAGAACAGCACAGTTTTAATACTTCTCTCCAGTAATGTCTTTAAGAGTAGAGGAACCAGGGGAGAGATGTACCATCAACCAGGGTTAGATTTTATACTACCGGCAGCACACACTATTGGTTGTGAGAAAGATACAGCATCTTTTTCAGGAACCGGAGGCAGATTTTCTCTTGCATTATTCACATGCAGCTGTAGCGATTCTGGTGGGCGCTGGTGGTGGTGGTATCTGGCTCAGCATGTTCAGTGAAACGCATATGGGTAGTCAGTCAAGTCTGAAAACACTGGATCATAATTCTGTCTCTGTTGTGAAAGACATGGCAAGAGTATTTGATGACTGCATTTGAGTTGAAAAAAAATTGCCGCTTTTGCTGCTTCCCATCTGGGAGAATGTTGCCTTATTTGCCACCAAGCCATCATAATATCTGCCTGGCATATGTACCATGTTAACACAAACACGTACATGTAGCTGCATATGTATAATGAAATATTTTCATTCCACCTTCTCTGTTGTGCAGTATGGCAACACATCTGTATCAAAGATGAAAAATCACAACGTGTTTACATACAAACACATGTATATTTATGTCCATGAAAGGAAAAAACTGCTCAGATTGCCTCATCTTCTAGGCTGCTGGTTCCTGGCTCTCTCCGCAGCCTGCAAATTAAGTAGTTGCCATGATGTAAGGGAGGGATCTACAGTAAGGGACTGAACACAGCCTGGAGTCACCAAGTTGAAGCTGAAGTCGAAAGGCTATTTAAAATGACTAGGATGTCACTGGCACCTTGGACATGCTGTTCCCACATGGCTGCTAGAGCAAATACTGCAGTAACGCGTTGGTACTGGCAGCCACAGGCAGGCTGCTTGCGGAGGTGAGGATCTGGGGGCTTGTGATCCCAGTGGCATGGTTTCTCAAGTCTTTCCCATCCTGTGCCAGCACTTAAGGTGCAGCATATCCTAGATAGTTACTGTCCCGCCATTGCTTATAGTCGCTGGGTTTTCATTGCTCATAGCTTTGAAGAGTCATGATTTTTCTGTAGGCCATACGTAAACTGTGAAGCTAATGTCTGTATGGGAGTGAACGCTATTTTGTACGATTAGCATTCATTTTCCATACACTTCTCATGCGCAAAATACCAGCAAGTTACTACTTAATCATTACAGTTGATGAAAAAGGTTGTTAATGAGTTTTGTAGGGGGAGGAAAGGAGTTAGTAGTAGTGTCTGTAGGGTAAGGCGCTTGGTACGGGAGACAAGAAGGTGACTTGGGTCAGTTTTTCAGAGCTGAAATCTCTCATTTCATTGTATCCTCTTTATAACTTTAATTGAAACATTGCACTGGGGACAGCAGCTCCTCAAAACGGTTCCAGTTAAATCTGATGAGTTGAAATGAATGTGAATTTGTATCTCCGTGTCCCTTATAAAACCCACGCTCGACAGCAGCTCCTCAAAACGGTTCCAGTTAAATCTGATGAGTTGAAATGAATGTGAATTTGTATCTCCGTGTCCCTTATAAAACCCACGCTCTGTTCTTTTATTAAGGCTTGGGATGGAAGACTACAAAGGTTGCTGGAGATTCCTGAGTTAACCAGGAAATGCCTCTTTAAGCACCTTGTTGATCTCATTCCTTGATCTGACATTCAGCTTGCAGCATCTGTCTCTGGCCTCCAGTCTTGTGCTTAGTTAACTTTATTTGGCATTTTGACCGCCCCCAGCTTTTGTGATACCTAGTTCAAAGGGTTCCAAACAGGATTATGGCATTTATTGCTAGGTCGGCATTACCTTTTGCCCAAGTGACAAGCTGACAGGGACCCTATCAAAGACAATGTCAGGAAGTGCATTTATTCAGTGTGCCACAGAGAAGCCCCAGGTCCCTTCCTTTCTCTCCTTTTAATTTTATGACACTCCACTCTGAGGATGATCAGCTTGTTCTCTGCTTCCAGAGAGACATTTTGAACTCTTGCATTGCAGCTTTACGTGTTTGTTTTTTTTTTCTAGGCGATGCTGGCCCAATATTTCCTTTTTACCAAACTTTGTTAATGCTCATAATCTAGGAAGGTATTTCTGTTTTTCCAAGGCAAATGAAGTTCCATGGCCTATTTTCTTCCTTCCTAAAAGCAAAGGCCGGCAGAGTTAATGTTGCTTCTCAACACCAGAAAAAGTGCTGACCCAGCTGGGGGCACTGGGATTCAAGGCTGGGTCCTCAAGAGCAGATGGTTTAACACGCTAGCCCATTAATCAACTCTGCTAGCCCAAGCAGTATGTTGTACTTATTTTTTTTTTTTTTTAACTTTTTTTTTGGGCGGGGAGGGGGTGGTGATCAAGTGCTGGGTAAGAGAAATGTACCTGTTCTGTTTAGTTTTTTCCAAGAGATGGCATACAACAGGCACCTGTGGTTATATTTCCCTTATTTACGCTTACTGAGCTAAAATGCAACAGATGTTTATAAGCGGTTACAAGTAAATTCTTCAGTAAATACGCCAAGTGAAGCCCGTATACATCTTCAAATGCTTTGAATGCTTCTCAGTGTGAAAAGCAAATTTGTTTCAGGTGGGCAGAATAATCCAGTACTGGGATTTACTGGGAGTTACCAGAGGTAAAAAAAGAGTCAGATAACAAAATCTTTAGCACAGTCAGACAGGTAGAGGAATCCCAGAGCCTCTTAATACACATAATCTAAAATGAATTTCTTTCATTTCTGGTTAAGCCCCTGAATACTTGTATAAATGCTTGAAAAGGAATGAAGAGATATTGAAGGAACAGAACATTTCTATTGCTCCCTGTGAAGGATCTTTAACTGAATGCATTCCTGCCAGGCTGCCTGTAGAAGTAAGCTCATGTGTGATAATTCCTTTACATTCACAGCCAATAGCTCATGGACCCAAGGGATAAAATGATATTTTGATCTGACTTTGTTCTCTCTAACCCCTCCGCATACTAACGCTGCCTTTGAATGCCTAGAAGCCTGCTGGTCCAGGGCGAAGTAGGAGAGTGCTGGGGAAACTTGCGGGGAGTCCCATGTGAAACAGTGTTAAGCGATACTTTAATTTTTTTATTTTTAAGGTTGTTTTTTTTTTTTTACATAAGGGTTTAGAGTTTATGAAGGGCAGTGAATGAATATTTTTTTTGGAGGTGGTGATTCCATCAGCTTCTCATCATGTGCTGTCTGTCCAGCCCACTCCAGTTTCTTGCAGCAGGGATAACTTTCCGCCAATGAAAAAAGTCTCAAGGATGTCCACATCTTTGCCCTCTCTGCGTAGACAATTGTGAGTACAAAGTGAAGGCGTTTCAGTGGGTGCTGTCTACCTTTATCTTTACCTGCTCAGAAGGATCTACTTAAGATTACCCAGCAAGCAAGTGTATTTTTTTAAGTCACTGATAATGTAAATGGGATTGGTCTCGGTGATTGTACAACCCTGTGCCCCATTTGTACTTCTGAGCCACCACCGGTGAAGCTTTGTTTTCACGCAGGACAGCGTGCATTGTGGTGACATGTCTGTCACTGCTCACATACTCCATCAAGATGCAAGTCCCCCATGTGTCAGATGATGTAAATAAACATCGCTGGCATTTCCTCATGTTCCAAAGAGCTGCGAGGTGGGCAAGAGAAAGAGATGTGCCAGAACAGGGTTATATTTATCCCCCAGTGGTAAGAATGAATAAAACAGTCTCTGGAACGGAGTTGAAGGAGGAGCCTTTTGCTAAAAGGCCACACTGTCTACCTCAGGGGTCTTGTCTGCCTTCATTGAGGGTGTGTGGGTCCTCAGCTCCCAACTCCGGTGCCTGAAGTGAGGCAGTAACTCTTCTGAGTATTAAGTTGCACACAAAGTCCTTTTTGGAGCCAGGAGCTGCACCCAGGTCTCCCGAGCCCTAGTGCCTTACTGTCTGGCTGCTCTTGTGTAACCTTAGGCTGAAGTGAGTTGTCGTCTGAATGAGCAGCTGGTATTCAGTTGTCAGAGTAACCCTGTGCTACTGGATGTAACTTCTGTCCAGTATTTTCAGTCTGTTAGACTAAAAATGCCCAAGGCTTCATATATTGCTGTTCATGACTGACTGCTTGGGTCACTTGAATATTCAAAGTAGGTGAAAAGGAACTCTGCAGTCCTACACAGTTTCCCTACCACTGCAGGTCTGAGCTAAGGTACTCAAGGCTTCAGGCAGTAAGTTCTCAGGCCATGTCATGAGCCAAATTCACCTTGAGGAGCACAGGCAGTTAAAACCTAACTGACTTCAGTGACGATGTAGCTGCTGTATCAGGTGTCGGTTTGACCCAGAATGTGTTTGGGGTTGTTTTCATCTCTCCTGTTCCAGTTTGTTCTCCATGGTTTTACAGAGCAGAGATGAACTCTAAAAAGCTACTAAACCTTTTTTTGCCAAAAAGGAGGTTGAGCAGATGAGCATTTTGGAGAGGTTGTGTGGTTAGGATGAGGGAGAAAAATAAGGAGAAAGTGTCTGGGGTCTGAATGCTGCTCGATGCATGAGCTGTTGGAGTTTTATCTCGTTGTTCAGTGTTCAAGTGTTCCTTGACTAAGTGTTTTATCTAAACGTGAGTAAAATTAAGATTTATTTATTTATTTATGAGAGGCTTGGGATGGAAATTCATTCCTTAGCACATGAAGTGCAAGAAGAACACTGGGTACTTTTAGGCTTGGAAGTTCAGCTTGCAGGAGAAATGAAGCCTCCTGAGAGGAAATACATGAAGTAGATTTTGATCCTACTGAAGAGGTGCTCTGTGTAATGGGTGGATTTGCATGGGAGACATCACCTCTTAGACCCTTGTGGGGATTTCCTTTGTTGCTATGAAAATGAGTCCCAGGTTACATAAAATAATCTCAGCTAACCTGCTAAGCACTAAGCATGGCTGGTATGTGTAAGCTCTTCCTCGGAGACTCCTTAGTAAGGGTTCTCATTTGAACACCAAAATGGTAATCCAGCTGATGGCAGGTGAGGGCTCTGAACCTGTACATCAGAAAAAACCAGAAGAGATTCAAGGAGACTATTTGGATAAGGCATTTTTTTAAAGCAGTGTTTAGTCTTGAAAGGCAAAGGGAACTTTCTCATTGACTCAGGTGACAGCAGATTCTCGCTCTCAGTCTTCAGGTAGCTTGAAGCCTTTACCAAGAATGTCCTGAAATATCGTTTCCACTTCATTCTGGAGTGGACTTGCAGCACTGTGATGCCATGGTGGAGACTGCTTCCTCTCACAGTCCCCTGGAAGCCAAGATTGTGAAGAAACTAGGCAGAAATCTCAATTTGGGTCAAATGACCTGTGTAATTTTAATATTTACAATAGATTGTAGAAACCCATATACTAATGACTTTATATTTCCTTGACTCGGAGACAGCCAAAGAGTATTTGTATTTGAAATATGGCATGAAATATTCCCAATAGCTGTCCTAAATAAACATGAGCGTGTTTGCATTACCTTTTCACCTGTAGCAGATTAAAGTGCTCCTTAGCCATTGGCCATGAGTGAAACCAAGATCAATCTCTATAATTCTACAAGCCATCGTATAAATATGTTCTGACTATGTTTTTATACATTAATCACAGAAGATTATGAGGCACATGCCATATTGTGCATATTTCTCGCGAGCAAAATAGAACTGTCTGCAGTTCTCATTGCAAAATTATGGAATGGACTGAATCATAAAAAAAACATACAGAAAATCTGCTATTTCAGGACAGCTGTTCAGTATTTTTGGATAGCTGACACTTTTTTTTTTTTTTACAAAAATAAAGTATGAGTATTTTTTTTCTTTGAGTAGAAATAGTGAGCCAAATTCATTAAGGGGATAATTTCAATTCACAAAATAGATCATTTCCTTTCTTCCCAAATCTTGCTGAGCAAACAACATTCCTTCGTGCTATTCCCCAGACTTTTTTCCTGACTTTCCACATCCAGGCCCAGCAATAATATCCTGTTTTCAGACATAAATGGCAAGGAAGAAGAAAACAGCTTGCTACAGTTGTAACACTATGCGCTGTGACTTTCTGTGCTCCCTCAATCCATCACTTCAGACACCACCACGGTGGGTGGACGGTGACCAGTGTAGTGAAGGGAACCTTGCTGGTGATACAGGCAAGTTGTGTGCTGTCATGCAACGTGTGGGGAAGATCAGTAGTGGAGATCATGGGTATAAATCACAGAATCACCATGGTTGGAATCATTGTGGTTCAGAATCTAGCCTCTAACAAGTGAATTTTAAATATAATCTGAAAGAATGCATGTTCATTAGAATAGTTAATTGTGTGCTTAGATTTGACCTTGAGGGACTTATGTGTTCCAATCCACTTTGACAGGTTGTGTCACTGTTTTGGTGAAGAGACTGGGAGTGTTGACTTGCCTGTTTTCCTCACATCCTCTGTTGTGTTTCGAGTTCTATCAGTTCAGACAAAGCAGGGGCTCCCCCTTGCTCTGTGCAAAAGAGAGGGGGAATGGAGAATCATATTCCTGAAGATAGGTATGCTTGGAAAGGAATTTTGGCAGTCTGAGGAGGAACATCAGTTAGGAGGGTCAAAACATATGCTTGCAGAGATCTTATTGCCTTAGATCTATAAGAAAGTGGCATCAGCTTTCTGCCGTGTAATAGTATCTAATGCCATGGGGGAATAAACTCTTAACCAAGATGTGAGGCCCTGTGAGGATACAAGTCATATTGTGGGAAAGAAGGCAAGGCAAGAGAAGGGTCTGAGAACAAAATCTCTGCCAGGAGAGCAGTGATGTACAACAGTTTTCCTCAGCTGGCCAGGATCTTGTTCTTCCTCTCTGTCTTTCTCTCTGTGTCACATGCCACCTGATCGTTACCTCAACTGCCGGCAGTTCTGCTACATTGCACTCTGTACTGTCAACAGTATCTGGGATATTAAGATCACCACAGTGCTTTTATGAACTGAATCTTGGAAACCGCAGCACATCTCCATTACTGGAACGCACCTTGCACAGCTTCTAACAAAATGCTTTTGGAATCAGATAATTAAGCAATCAGGAAATGCACGTTTAAAGAGAAAAGTGTGTGCAAGGTTGTTTGTTCCGTGCCCAGTTCTGCAAGATAGTGAAGGTGTCAAAGCACGCTCTGCTCTCTTCAGGTCCTGGGAAGTTGAGGGTGCTCAGCACCTCTGAGCAGCTGGCTTTAGCAGTCTGAACGGCACATTGCATGATTTCTTCACACGGTCGTTCGTAACGTTACTGTGGGACTTGGACAGGGACACTTGTACACAAGTTCTTGATAGCTTTTTCTTTTTGTCTTTGAAAACACATGTTGGAGGGTTACAGTCCAGTTCCTTGCTTGCAGGTTGTCTCAATACCAAAAAAGCTTCTCAGATTAGGTGAAAGGTGACTCCTGCCACGTGCCTCTGATTATTGGTTTTGGCATTCAATTTTATCAAGAAACCCTCTTGGAAAACTTAGCCCACTTTTGGTCAGTGCTTTTTTGCATCCTGTTCTTTGAAGGTTTCAGGTACAAAGCAGGAATATGGGCAAGGGCTGGGGGAAAGCTCTTGCTGTTACTACTGATGGGGATCTAAAGGCCAGAAGGTCTCAGTGTTATTGCCATATTAGAAAGCCTGGTAATTTCAATATCATGAGTTCCAGACAAATAATACTCCTTTTGCACAAGAAAGTTTCCTCTCAGTTAGTTAAAGAATGTCGAATGTTATGGAATACTGGAACTTAAGCACTACAGGAAAAAAACGACTTAGGCACCATAGAAGAAAGCAGTGTCTAGTGTACGTGATAGAGGAAATAAAATTGCAGAGAACTTTGACTCTGTAAATCCTACACAAAAAAGGGATGAGGAGGAGAATGATAGAGGGATGGGAATAACATAGAGCAGTCACAGTGCACTCTTCAGGGCCTGGAAGAAAAATAAAAGTAGTCCTTGCAGCAAAGCACTCTTTCCAGTAGGGAAGGTGAGTGCAGGAGCCTCTCCTCAGCCACTTGTTCTACATTTTATTGCTACATCCGGAGCAAAGCTACAGTATGGTGATGTTGAATATGGCTTTGCATATCTCTTGGGACAGCTTCTCTTGTTCATGAGACTGTATCAAGCTCAGATGCAAACGAGCTACAGGAGAAAGAAATTGCATGAATAAAACTAAGGTCAGGTAAGAATAATGGGCTTGCCCAGAGGGGGTTTTGTGGTGTTGGCATCAGTCCTGGCCATAACGTATGATACTGTAGTTTCCTTGCCTTTGTACTAAGGTCCTATTTCTGCATGGCTCAACGGATGTCATAGGTGTGTTGTAAGTATGTTTGAAAGGTGTCCAAGCACATCTGCAGGAGGTGTTCAAGATAAGCTACAGTGATGGGCAATTCATCAACTGCCTATTAGAATGAATTTACCATCTCTCACAACACAGATGAATCACAGTCCAAAGCCCTTATAAGCTGTTTAGGTAGGAAATCTTAGTATTAACCATGAAAAACATAGTCTCTGATTTTTTATTTACTTTTTTTTTTAAACTGTTCATTTAAAGATAACATTAGCTTCCTTTGCAAACTGGAATCCCCAGTCACAGACTGCCATTTGGTTTGGTTAAAGTACTTTGCTGGAGCATACCAAGGTGCTTTACCTTACAGGGACTTTACTGGAGGATGATATCTTGCTGGCATGGGTTAGATTCGGCATCAATTTAACGTCTGCCATATGTCCATCAGAAGGGTAGGAGTGGACGGAGCCCATTAATCCATCTAAACCAATAATGCCTTTTGGCCTTAAAATCTAATGATCTAATTCGGTGCTTTGGCCTTGTAATCTGAGCACTTCAGTGAAGACATTTTTCTCATGTAAAACCATTTTGCACACCTGGATGTCCTTGGGAAAGGCTTTAAAACCCAAGGCTGCCGCGCCAGATGAGAGCTGCATATTGCATCATTGGCCTGTCCCAGGTGCTTTTTGTGTCTGACTCTGAGTTGTCCTGAGCGAGACATCCGTCATGTTGCGGAGGATTCCCGACTTCAGCATGTCAGATAGTGCCAGTTATAATTATAGCCGCTAAGGTCCACACCAAAGAGGTTAAAAGGAGATGCTGTAAACTTGGACAACCTTGCTACTGTTTCTGAGGGTTAGATTTATTCTCTGGACTAGTTCAGTCTCCCTCCAGAGAGTTCATTGTGTAAGTCACTGTGACAGATTTATCCATGCTCACAGAGACGGTGGCTGTTTTCTCACTAGGCAGGTGGAAGGAGAAAGCAGCATAAAGACAGCTGCCAGCTGAGAGGTCACAGTTGAACTCATGCCATGGAACGGTCATAAATTATAAATCTTCCAAAGAGTTACAGCTTCTGCTCTTATTTCTGTCTTGTCCTAAATTTCTCAGCTGCGTTTCTATTTATTTTAGGCACGTCATTATGGTCTGCAAAGGTCGCTGAGTGATTGCCGGGCAGAATTTCACCCAAGGAGTAACAGAGCACAGCCCCCGGCCACTGATCACTGAGGTTTCACACCAAGTATCTGAGTTCTCCCTGGTGTCCTTCCCTTGCACTGCTTATATCTGGTGCATCCAGTTGCACTTGGTATCAACCCATTTTACATTCACCACCTTACTTTGTGCTCCAGTTGGGAGTGTTATCAAAGGCATCCCCAGCAGAGTCAAGCCAGTTACTCAGTGGTAATTGGAGGAAGTGCTGTAGATGATGAGACTGGATATGCTCACCAGAAGTCCATACCAACCCTTGGAGTTGTTCAAAGGTCCGTGCTCTTGATGTCAGTGGGATTAGGCCCTGTGCGTATAATCCTGCATAGTGAAAAATGTTCCTGCATGATGCAGAGCTCTGAAATCTCATTGCCAGGAGTGGAAGGAAGCCTGTAGGGGCTGGATTTCAACCAGTATAGGTCAGTGTAGCTCCTTTGAGGAACTGGCACTCAGCACCTTGCCTGATTGTGCTCTTCAATCAGCAATTTTATTTTTTTTTTTCCCCTGGTAGCATCTGTGCATATTTTTTGGCATTTACCACCTTTGAATACTTGCACGCTAAGTTTAGAATAGCCATTCTAAACTTCTACGAATAGCAGCTGCCCCATTGCTGCTCCAAGCACCGTCTATTCTTAGTGTAGCCAAATTCCCTACAAATTCTTTTAGGGCCTGACTCTCTTTGCTTAAGTGCATGTCACTGACACCATCTCCTTTCAACATTAGTCGTTCTGCTGCTGTGTTTGCCATTTCCATGTGTATGATACACATGCTGGAGGCCCAGTTTAATTACTGCTTCTTCACTGGAGCAGTAGCACATGTACTGAGATGGATGCTCGTGAGCAATTCTACTGGTGTCAATGGAATAGCTGCGTTCTTAAAGCCAGGCTGCTGCACACAGGGCCAAGGCTCTGTAACTTTTACAGACCAATTTGGCAGTTTAATGTGGATTCCCTGTGTCTTTGGTAAGGTCAGTTTTCTAGAACTGTTTAAAAATGTCAGTTTAAAGATAGAAATGCACGTTGGGAGTGGTACCAAGTGCTGCAGCTGCAACGGGATTTGAGATCTGCTGTGAGGAAGCATGGTGGCCACGCAGCTCCTCGGGAGTATTCCCTTGCAGGCACTCTTTCTATCACAGCCTGACTTAGCAAAAAGCAGGTGGTGGAAAGGAAACCGGGCAAGCAAGAAGGAAGCAAAGAAGACTGGCCTTTTCATTGCTAGTAAAATTTCCTTTACTGCCAAAAGGTCTTTGAAGCAAAAAATACCAGCCTGCTGGGTGGCATCCACAACCTGAATTTAGCTTTAACCATATGGCAGCACAGTGTCAGGTTTCTGCCGGCGCATACAGCTTCCCACCAAGTGCTTTCCAGGTTCTGTGTGTCTGTGCAGTATTTCTTCCCCTCTCCCTTAGATTTTGGGATACATCACGTTTGTTCCTGGAGGTTTTTTTTTTCAGTTGTCTGACATTCCACTTTTCTTGATCACCAGCACTGGTATGATCTTGATTTCCTTAAGCATTTCTCTTTCTCCTCTGGGAAATTTATGTGTCTTTCTGGCATCTGTCCCCTCTCCTCTCTGCACACTCAGGCGAAGAATTAATTTCTTTTCTTTTTTTTTTCCCTTAAACAATGCCCTTACTACTTGTGTCAATAAATTACCCTTGCCATTTTTAAGAGGCCCTTCTGTCTCCTTCACTGCCCTCTCCTTCCGTATGTACTTTAAAAATGTCTTATTTATCTTAACCCCTGCTGTGATCTTGCTCTGTTCAATTCTCCATCTTTGCCTTTTGTGTCATATTTTACACCAACTTTGCCCTCTGATCTTTACACGCCACTGCCGGACCCCATATTTTATACAGTATTATGTTCTTTTCTTAATTATAATTAATCCCATTGAATCATGTGATTCACTGTAAGCACCTTTTTCAGCACTACTGTACTTATTTGAGATTAACAGGGGACATTTGTCTTTTCCAGTCTACCGTTCTTCCTTTGTTTTTTTACTTACTTGGTAAAACAAAAATGAAGATCATCCATCTATTATTTTCTTAGAAGTTTGCAGGCTTAGTTTTTCTGCTTAGTTATTCATTGTAAACATGAATAGCTACTGTTACGTAGCAGCCTTTCCATTCAGACCTGAATCTGCAAGTCAGTTGAACGGTGCTTTAATGTGCAAAGGAGGGTGTGTGATAATAGAGTGTCTTCTATCCCTCAGATACTGAGAAAGTCTTTTTAAGACTAGAAATGTCTCTTTTTTTTTAATGTACAGTACCTGGAAGAGTAAGACTGACCCCGCAGGAAAAACTGAAGATACAATTGGTGTGCAAAGAGTTACTGAGGACACTGTACTATAGTCTTATCCTCCACATAAGACAGTCAGTAGCTTTAAAATTGAGTGCATATGATAATTCACCCTTATGATCTTGTACTTTAAAAAGGCAGGGTTATCCAAGGGAGCAGAGAGCCACAGGAAAGAAAGTGGTCTGCCCAAGGTTGCTCAGATCTGGCACTGTAATGTGAGCCTGTGGAGAAGCTGTTCAGTGACCCAGCCTTTCGACTGGGGCAGTAAAGGAGCAGCTTCTGCAGCCAGCTTTCCAATTCTCTCCTTGATTAAGCTTGCCATTTCTCCCTGCATGCTAAGTGGGCATCACTGGCTGTCTTTCACAAGTGTACCTAGGTGGTTTGTGTTTGGGTAATATCCCCAAAGCCAACGTCACCTGCCTGCTGAGCCTTTACGGGCAGAGTCTTGGGTTACCCCATGTGAAATCCCAGTGACACACCTTTGCAGATGTCGTTTTGATTTTGAGTCTTGCCCCAGAAGGTCTTGCTGCAGCAGCTGAACCTGTTCACGTGCTAGCTTCTATGACTTCAAACAGATCTCGTTCACAGACCGAGAGGGCTGCGGTAATAAAAGACAAGTGTCTCTAAAGACCTAGGTTTGATACGTAGTTATCCTTTGCTTTTCTTCACAGATCATTGTAACTTCTGCTCTCTGATTGACTTTTAATACTGGGGTATATTTCTCTTCCTTAGAATAGGACAAAAGGTGCAGATGACGGAGAAGCTCAGATCCTGAGATAAGGCAAAAGTGGATTAAAATCCTTTTCCCAGGTTTTCTCAAATTTTACAAACCTTACATGAAATACTGTAGTGCGTAACAGATCCAGTGGTTAGCCCTGATGGCAGAGGAATCCATGGATATTTTATCAGTGTAACAGTCCCCTCACAAAGAGATTTATATATGTTAAATCCCTTAATTTACGGTCAGAAAAGAAATGGCATCCAGAGTGAACACACATGGTTTTGCCCTATGCATTTGAAGAAAACATGACAATATATTCTCTGGCCTAATTTTAACTAGGCACTTGGTTTCAACATGGGTCTCTCCTGATGCTTTCCAGCCGTGAGTCCTTCCGTGAGTGAATATCAGCCGTGGAGCCCAGACCCAAGGCTAGACGCAGAGCGATGGCTACACCAGGCAATAAGCAGCTGCTGTTGCTGTCAAAAGCTGTAGCAGGCAATTGAAAGCACTGTGTATCAGAAGAGACAAAGAATAGTTTTTCCCTGCAAATTTTTCTTCAAACTGTGCCTCGTGGCTCAGAGAGACTTGTGTGTGTGTGGTGAGGTGTAAACATTTCAAAGTTCGATTCTTCGTAGCTTTCTTACTGAAGTTTCGGCACACACCCTGATCTAACAGGTGTGCTGCTGTCCTGTATATAAAAAATGTGGGTTTTGTTTGTTTGGTTGTTTTTTTTCTTCTTGGCAGTAATAATGAGGGAAACTTCCCACCCTTGTACTGTGCATCCTGTCTTAATTTTTTTTTTAACATCTCTTCAATTTCCATCTGGTTGGAGAGATGCCAAAACTGAATTCAATCTCTCAGAAATCTTTTTTATCCCCCCCCCCTTTTTTTTTTTCCATCTGCTTTGTGTTTCTCCCCAGCCCCTTCCCCACTCCTCCACACTAGGTAATTATAGAACAGACTCCACGGTGGGCATCCAGAGGACCATTTTAGATTAAATAAATAATTTCTCCTCCCCTCGCAAGAGAGTTTTAGAAATACCAGCCAGATAAAAATCTACAAAGGCCTTGCTTTCCTTCCCCAAAATATAATTATTTACCTCTTCAGTTCACAATCAACAGGCTGATGTGACTTTGCAGCTAAGCTGGACGTAGCTGTAGTTGCTATTTTGTTGGAATAATATCAAATTTCCCTCTATGCTTTGCATAGCTGTCACCCAGTGATATGATAGGTCTGTGATTTATTGACCTACTAAAAGCACTTTCACTAACTTGTCATAATAAACTTTCCTTAAAACATTAAAACATAAAACATCAACCAGCAGCTCAACCAGAGATGCCATCCAAATACTTTCTAATTTAGTTAAGCTCTGGTGCAAATCCTGAAAACGAAGACCCCAGCATAACAGTTTTCTAGGATTTGTCATGCTAGGATCTGTTGTGTTAAGTAACAGGAATTATAAATACAAATGCCTTGAAGTATGAAGCGCTGACAAGACGCTTGGCTCAGTCTCAAACCCTCATCATTTATGAAGGTCTTGCTGAGACCATGAAGCTGAACCCAGCTGTGTAGCAATCAGGATGGATTTGAATTGCCAGAAGCTACTGGGACTTTTTCTCATACAAGTTGGTCTTGGAAGACCTGGCTATTAAGTCTGTCCCTGTGCCCATCTGGTTTATGATCTGCTTTTGTAAAGCCAGGCAGGTTCAGAGGCAGGCTGTGGCTGTGATGTAGACCATGGCCAAAATCTTACATCAGTGTGAGGATCACCTGCTTGGAGATGAGTACCTTCAGCTTCTTTTGGTGTAGTTGAATTCATCTGTGGTCTCATCAGCTGGGTACTTCAGTAAGTAAAAGTTCATTTAACTTTACGTAGGCATCTGTCTCTGACTGAATGCACGTATTAGTGTTTTTCCAGGATCACCTGAGGTCAGATGAGAAGCTCCATACTGATTCCTGTTCTCTTCAGGGTCAGAGTCCTCCACAGCAGTCCTACACAGCACTGCATCACCCCATAGTAGCAGTGGTGGTGCTGGAGCTGGTCAGTGTGATAGCTGGTTTCCCATCTTGTGACGTGGGCACCATAGATCATGCATTGCTGCTCAGCTTTCTCATCAGCTTCCCTGGAAGTCTACCCAAGCATCACTTGCCAAGCTGGAGAATTTACAAGTTCTTACTTAGCAGTTCTCTTTTGTTCCTAATTGGTGAGCACTACTCTTAATTTTGAAAGCTGTTAACCTGTGCCAAAGTTGAAGGTAGCTCCTCTCTAAAAACTACTTTATTTACTAAATTCTCGATGTTGTTTTGGTAAAAACTAAATAATGGGATGACAAGGTGTTTATTTCCCTTTCTCTTCTTTATAATTGCTTTCTTTCATTTCTTTCTCAATAAATTAAGTTAGATCATGCCAGAACTGTCTCCAGGACTGACTATGTAGCTTTATGGATGATCCAGAAGATGCCTAGGGATTAGTGTTTTCTGTGTAGTAGCCTACAATTCAACATATGTCAGGTTTACAGACCCTTTCATGTTATCTGATCCATGGAATCCCATGGAGATTTCCTGAGACAATTTAAAACTGGTGAGAAAACGCTACAAGGAAAGTATGCAGGTAACAAATCAGGGATTCACAAATACTTTTGTCATCGTGAGACTGCTTGAGGCTGGTCATACACGTGTAAAACACTGGTGATGAAAAAATTACAGATGGGTTGTTGCTAAGCTGAAAATACCGGGAAATAATAACTGCAGGTTTCTCTTCCAAGAGAAAGGGGTGTTAAAACTGGATGTTTTCCATAAGAGGAAAAAGAAAAATGCAGCAAAACTGTGTTTTCTCTTTCCCACATGCAAGTGCTTAATGTAACAGCAGTAATTGTTTGTATCTACAATTCTTTTGTGCTAATTAAATGGAAAATAGATGATTTGCTGGAAGTACGTTTGCAGTGTTGTTGCTCAGGATAATACAAATCAAAGTGGTCATTTCTGGTTTAGTTTTTGGAGACTGTCATTCTCTTTCATCATTTACAGACAATGATGATCAACCACCTCTTGCACAGGGATGCTCTGGCTAAAACCAATTTGCAACCCTGCATGAAATTAATGACATCTCCATTTTGGACAGATGTCCAAACAGATGCTGGGGAGAAGGTGATAGGGGTAAGTGTGTGCAAAGCCTGATGGCAGGGAATACTGCCCAGGACCTGCTGAAAGAGTTTTTCTCCTTCAATCACACATGCATACACATTGCAACGTGTCCTTGGAGGGCAAGTCGTGTGTGCTGATGGTGGGCACTTACCTCGGGTTCCTTGTCTAGCAGCCAAAGTTCTTGTATTGTTTCTGAAGAGAAAAGGCTTCCCTGGAGATAGGTTAAGGGCTTAACGCCCCGCAGTTAGACACCCACCGTTAGGTGCTGCAGATCTCTAACCTCACCCTCTGTGACCGCTGCACCTTCCTTGTTGTAGTGCAGTTTCAGACATTTATCACAAGACTGTCAAATATTCTTCAACCTAAAACTGGCTTCTTAATTAAGGTGGGCCATCAGAAGGACTGCTCTCAGCTCTGCCTGCCTCCATTCAGTCTTTGACAGGGCTGAGGTCAGCAGTAGTGTTTTGGTAAGAAAGACATCGTTTGTCTTGGAGCAGGGAGCCTAATTAATGTAAAATCTAAAATTCCCACATGGGATTTGAGAGCCTCATCCTTCAGGCTTTCCATGGGCAGGGCATTTGTTGACTTCTGTAGGGCTTTCTCCTGGGGAAGGGATCAAGATGGGAGGTTGAACATATTAAAGGTTCTTAATACCAACAAAATGGAGGTAGTAGTGGATTTTTGCAAACCTCTTAAATTCACTTTTGATCAACTGAAGAGAATTTTCAGATGGGCAAATGACATGGTCAGTTTTTTTCAACCAGGCTTTTATGTGCTTTGAATTGATACGGAAAGGTAAAAGATAGCTCATGAGTTACGTTACCTGGGCAGTCGTAATCATACAGCTTGATTTAATGTCATATGTCACGTTTGTAGTTCTGTCGTGGGAGGGCGTTAAAATAAGGAGGTTCAGCAGCTGAGATTCAGAAAAACGTTGCTGGAAGAATTCCATTTTTGTATCAGCGGGTGAAAATGAATTTCCTTGTAAAGGGTCAGAAGAGCAGCCGGGCAGAAGCTAGTCCTTCAGACTGAGGATTTTTTACATGGTGCTGCTCCTTTGCCAAACTTTGAGGATCTTTCACTTGTTCTGCTCCTTGTTTGGTGAAACTGTCATTGTCACATGCTGACAGAGAGGGGGATGTTGGTTCGTTTCCTTCCTTTCCTGGTTTTCCTAGCAGGAGGATGCATTGATTTTATAAAATGTAATTGCATTGACTGCTCTTGTTATCAGGATTGATTGTATTGACTTGAGTTGCATGTTGTTATGTTTTCACACTCTTGCTTGGAAATATGGATTTGCTTTTGTGGGTTTTTTTCCCCCTCCATCTTGAGATTATTTACAATACATTTTGAGTTAAGGTTCTTCTGCATTTGATTTATCAACCGACTCTGAAATGCCGTCAAAAGTATTCATAGTATCTACGTGACAGTAACCGCTAGAACCGATTGCTGTTGACCCCAGCCATGTCAGCCATCATAACCTTCCCTCAGGTTAGGAGGTTGAAGCCAGGAAATACATTTCAGCTTCTTATTCCTGTGTGTCACGTCCTTATTGCAATCCATTTCAATTGTCCATGAGGGAATTGGGCTAGCTGAGAATACCACAGTGAATAAATAATAGCAATTAGATGTCTGTAGAGAATGACGCTAGTAGCAAAATGCGGGGGCTGAGCCACTGAGCCCTTGAGGTGAAGGAAATTATGAAGATTTCATTTTAGATGTGGTGGTGATGCATAAGTTATTTGTGGAAGTGTGTATTTACTTGGATACGCATGAGAAGTGTGTGTGAGGGTTAAGGCTGACATTTTTCAAACACAGGCAATTAGAATTAGGCTCTTAACCCTGTATATAGGTACGCCAAAGGAAGTAGCCTGGTTTTAAGAGCTGATAAGTACTGAAATTATTGAAGTCTGGGAGTACTCAGTATCTCTGAAAATTAGACCACTTGAATTTCGCTGCTCAAACATTGGTTTGGGATATGATTTTCAAAGACATTTTAGAGAATATGAGAAAATGCTATAGCCTTTTTTGAAAGTCTTTGCTTCAAGTACCTGATTTTAGCTACTTGGATGGAATTTGAAAAACTGTCTCACTGTTGTAACTTTTCTCTTATTCAGATTGGTGTGAGAATTATCACTGATTTCTGTGGGAGCTGGATTAAGCTGATACATGCATAAAAACCCAACTTTGAAATGTGGCATAAATCTTAAAAGCCATATTCTCTCTTTATTTGTGAACCCAACTGGCACTGGACTTATGGAGCATTTACTCAGATTCCTTGCAAGGGGAATATATAAAAGCCATTTATGCAGTTCCCCAGCAGAAAATACTTTAGCAACAACAATTGAGAACTTCACTTTTATATAGTTTCTGGTTTTCCTTTCATTACATTAAATTTTCACCCTTTTTCCCACTTTCTGTTCTGTAACATTGTGAATTCCTTCTTTAAGTTGACAAAGACTTTGCGAAGAGATCTGAAATGCCTCAGAAGGAGCTGCTAATAGCCTCAAAGACCAGATTAGAGGACATATACATACCGTCTGTGTTGTATTAGGTCTCAAGTAAAGTCTTGTTTAAAGTAAAATACCAACTGTCTTTTGAAATGCCATCATTCCCCAAAGTCCTGTTACAGAGCCCTAAATCCCGAATACAGTATCTCTACATCTACAGGCAAAGGACAAAGGGTCAAAGACATAGTTTCTCCTTATTTAAGATTCCTCTTTCATTTTATTACAGGACCCTGGGGTAGACTCTCTCTTCAAGTCCAGTCTTCACCAATCACATGCTAATAACTTCAGCTGAAAGAGGGCTCTACCCTAATGTCATTATACTCCCAAGCAATGATTGATTGTGTTATAGTATGTTTTTGAAACCTAATTACTGTCTCAGTTTGTATTTGAGCTCATTAATCTTCTAGCCTGTAAATAAGTAAAATTGACTAAATAACTGAATTTCTTTAATGATGGGTTTGAGTTATCTTTATACCTACTGTTTTGAGTTAACCTTTTTATTGCCAGAAATGATTTTATATTTTTTGTTGTTAGTGTTTTCTTCGGTTCTCATCAGCTGGCAATGCACCTGCCTCAAACACTTGTCTCACCAAATGCAGCGCGGTGTGAACAGACAGACCCCGCCTGGCTTCTCGCCTCCCAGCCCTCCTCAAGCCAGAGGGCTGCTCTCAGGGTGCCATGAGAAGCAGTCCTCCCTACAGCTGTAGTCTTGAAAGAATTAACTGGGAAACCTGGTAGGAAGGTACAGAGCCAGCCCCACATTTCTCTTGAGAATTGGAGAGAAATTCTTCAGAAAACTGTCTTTTTTCTGTATTCTGTGTATTGAAAGCCGGGGCCTTTGGACAGATGAGCAATCTTCAGCTCTTCTGGACACCCTCGTGGTGCCGGATGCCCATTGCTGTGGCTGGCAAAGAGGCAGTCCGAGGGGTCAGCAGCAAGGCCACAGCAGCCTGCTGTTTGAGCAGCAGTCTTTGAGCCTAGGATCTTAGCCATGTGTCCTCACAAAAAGCATCACCCAGTCCTCATAGCAATATGCCCTTATACAGCCTGGAGTGTCTCCCCAGCATCCAGATTTTATCTGAACACCACCTCAGCGTGTTCAAGCCTTGGTAGGTTTGACCATAGTTACTTGATAGGTAAGCGCTCTCTGGAGTCCTTTCTTCTTACGAGAGCCTCATCTGCTGGATCCTTGCCACTGCTGACAAATAAATGAAGGCTCTGGTAATAGCCAGGCTAAGCTTGTGGAACAAATTTCCAGGAAAAACAAGCATGACCACTAGCTTCAGCACAAGCAGAAACATATGGCAACTTCATCTCCTTATTTTGGTTCCCTCCATTAAGCTGATTTAATCTACAGATATATGCACCTATTCAAATCTTCTTTCTACACGCCAGTCAGGAAGCAAGGAAGCTGTGATTGATTATTTTCATTTATTGGGAGACACTCAGATAGTCTGGACAACGGGGACTTTATAAGCACCCAGGTGAACAGGACATCTCAAAGGCTGTCGCGCTTGCCAGATGCGTTAGCTGCGACTCCAGGCCCTGATGAGAGACTTCAATTTGATCTGTGTCTTGCCGGAGCACTTAAGCATATGCTTATCTCTAGATATATGAATAGTCCCTTGAGAATGCCCATGTGCTTAAAGTTCGGCATGCATTTAAGTGCTTTGCTGGTGCAGGCTCCTAAGTCTTTCTGGGGATAATTAAGTCATGCCGAAAGCTATTTTACTGCCACGTTTTCTTTCTGGTTCACAGGATGAGAAAATCCATTCTCATCAAAATACCAAGTGGATCATTTTTAACCTGATTATTTGTTAAAGGATTCATGTCATTAAAGTGAACTTCTTTGCTCCTTCCTTCCATTCAGTGGGCGCCTATATTTTTAATACATCCTCTTCTATTTCTCAGCAGTGAGCTATGCTGTAATTGAGCCGAACTCTACTTATATACCTGGCAGCGCTAATGAAAGGTGGTGACCTTTGGCCACTCCTCCGGTAATGAACCTCTCTACAGTAGGACCAGATGGTGCTTTCACTTCCAAGGGTGCAACATTACTGAGGTTATGCAGGTGCAAGTGTATTTCTGGAAAGGTTTGCTGCCTGAGGGAGTGACGCGGTGGGATTGGTAGCCAGAGGCAGAAAATAGCCTTTGGGGGGCAAATGTAAAAAACATACTCAGAAAATGGAAAATGATGTTCGTGCGGTTGGCACTTTGGAGCACAGACTAGGTGGTTACAGACATTGTGCTTCCCTACGTGCTGTAGGTAGGAACTGGAATACCTTTATGGCTCGTGGGCAGATGAATTTGCTTGTTCGCTGCTTTGAAAGGTAGGAATAAAAAAACCTTACCAAGCCAATATGGCCAAGCACGTAATGCTTTGGGGTTTTCTATGCAACCCCAATTAAGAGAAGGATTAAGCAAAGGAAGAGGGAAGACTCTGGGTTGAGAATGTGAAAAGGAGCATCGATCTAGTCCTGGACTGGACAATATGCTTTCCACAAACGTTGCCAGAGGCACTGGGGTCACTGCCCAGAGCATGACGTGGGGTGAAAGGCGGAGGGGAGCTCCTGGGTTGGGGTAGTTCAACCTCCAGCCTCCTGATAAAAACAAGTGTGTTCCGCTTCATTTCCCGTTTCAGAAAATGGAGGTGGAATGCTAAAAGGCTAATTGCACATTGTTTTTAAAAATTAGTTTGATAATTCATCATATTGTAATTAAACTAATTAGAACACTATTCGTTTCCAACCACCTTAATTAGGCCTCAACTTGGCAGGGAGCCCGTGAGACCAAAATGTTGCAATTTGTTAAACAATCGAAAGACTTTGATAACAAATGACTGTATTCAGCTACATTTTAGTTAATAAGATTTATATATTAATCTAGTTATACTTTGTTCCTTCAGAATTTGGCAGAGCTTGCAGGTCTTCTGATCCCCCTACAAAATTCCTGAAGCCTGAGTTAAAAGAACTGGAAAATTTTCCCAATCTACCAGAGACTCTCCACTGTAGCAGACCTTCATAAGGCTGCAATGCTTTGTATTTTTAATTTTCCCCCTTTTTTTTCTAATTGAGTAAACAGCTTTTAAAAGAAAGTGGCTAGTTTGCAGAGCAGATGCAGGCCAGGGCTGCGCGGTGCTGGGCCGGTGTCGGGGTGTCCGTCTGTCCGTGGGATTGCTTCTGGTGGCGCTGTTGGATCAGGCTGCGGTTGTTCCCCCGCCCCGCACAGGAGGCTCTGCCTGTACCGCTTTGGACCCTCAGCCCTCGTCACATCCCCGTGACAAACACTCGGCGAGGCCGTGAGCTGGCACCCCGGTCTAGCACTTCCGTGGCGTTTGGTTCATCAGTGAATTTTCCCCGCATGCTCTCTTTGACAGTGTAATGAAGTGATAATTACCTAAATGAATAAATGTTGATGGCTGAGATAAATATCCACATTCCCTTAATCTATTTTCCTCTGAAATTGCTAAAGGAAATTTGGCTTTAATGGGGGGTATATGTCAATTTTTACAAATGATTGTAAATCTGTTTAGAAAGAACTTAGATGAGTCAGTCTCTGTTTCAGCAGTAAAAGTTACTGATGTATGAAGGCATAAGACGGGCCGAAAAAATGAACAAGATACTGTAATAATTATGTTTCTCAGTGTCACTACCTTTGCAACATCTGGTTTGTTTCTGTTCTTTCCACATCCTGCAGATGTTGCTGAACACATGAAAAGCACTGACAGGAGAATATTGTAGCCAAGAAGCAATTTCAGTGAATAATATAAAAGGGTATCCTCTTAACTCTCCAGAAGTCGAGTAAGCAAAGACTTCTAGTTTCATTGCTAGTAAAGATCAGACCAATAAGCAAATGGGTCAGGGGCCCTCTAAAAGTGTCAGGAATAATCTGTTGTGGATGAAATAGAAAAGTATCTGGAAACAGTATGAAATAATAAATCCAGATGAGTCTTATTCTGACACCCTTCCTGAGCCTCACTCCTTAAATAGTCCTACTGATATTAGAGGGTTGTGCTCAAGCTGCCGATGTGGGATTTCCTTCCTTGCCCATCCCTGGTTCATATGGCAGAGAAAAGGAAAAGCAGGGAAATGCGAAAAGCCTGTATAAATACCACTTTCATACTGTGTTTCAAGGTTGTGTAGCATATACTGGTGGATTAGGTTTTGAATTCTGTCTGTCCATCTGCATCACCAGTGTACACGCCAATCTGCCTGGCAGTGGTTTGTCCAGACAACCGGACAAAGGACAGCGTGTGTGACGGCTGCGCGATGCACGGCCTCCTGTTGCTGTAGAGGGTAGGAAGGGGAGCTGGTTCTGTGCTTTGCTTTTACCGCAGCAAAGCTGTTTGCTGAAGCTGCTTTTAGTTCTTAAATAGCCCTAAAATAGTTTGCCTGAGGTTTCCGCCTAGTTTTCCATCCGGATGACCTGCTGCATCATCTGGTTTCCCTGTTGATGATTTTCCTATGGGTCTGGTCACCTTTCTGAGCTCTGGAGAGTCTCCTGGCAAAGGCTGGTTCACCAGTTTTGTGAGTGGGAGGCAGGGAAGTTGCAACCCATCATCTGGCAACAGCATGGTTTTCAGCCAAGGCCTTGGTTAGAGCAGCTCCCAGGGTTCAAGAGACTACAGCCAGCCCCTACTCCTTCCCCCCGTAATTTCCATGGGGTCTGTGTGTACTTCTGCAATGCATTTGTGATGCGCAAATGGGACAGTATCTGATGTCAGAGTTGGGACAGAACAACTTCCTCTTGCTATCGCCTCAAAAATACAGATGGCAAAGGAGAAATCTTGAGAGCTTGGAAATTAATGGTAAATTCCCACTGGCCTCTCAGTGGCTTGGGTTTCACCTCACACATTCCATGCTGCAATGAGAAAGACTAAGAGTGATCAAACGGGTAACTCTGAAGCAGTCCTTCTCTGAACAAGTGCAGAAGCAGAGAATTTATCTGAAAAGAATGAGAGGAGTTTGGAATCTGAAAAAGGCTAAGGAAGGAAAAAGCTACTGTATGTAATAGCTCTTTGACAGGAGAAGATAGGACATTATGAAGGAGGTACTAGAAGAGCTGTGCTGGGACTTAGCAAGGGATAGGACAGGAGCAGGCTGAAGAACCTGCATCCCGTGTGCCTCAGCTTTTGGTGCAATACCTCCAACTGGTCGCTGAGAAATTCAGAGGTGAATTTAAAAGCACGTACCTGGGAGATAGGCTGAGCGCCTGAAATGGACACCAGCTGCTCTTGCTGCCATAGGAAAACCTTCTTCAAAGTCTTTTCCTTTTATGCAGATGAGCATAAATTAATGGTTGTTTTTCAGCAACGAAGCAGCGGTAGATGGGAAGGTGCATAAACAGGTGCATCGCTTCACTCCTCCCCTCTTGAGCAGCTCATTTTAATATACACCAGTTATTGCTGTGCATAATAATGCACATCTGTCAAATGCTTTCCAGAGTGTGTGGAAATGCACCTCAGAGCTACAGAGCAGGCGAGCCGTGGTGGTGGCTGTGCTGCTCCCTGCATTGCCAGGGAAGCTTCTCCAAGTTGAAATCTCTCCTGTTCACGCTCTACTTCAGACCTGTGTTTTCTAGTGAAATATGTGATTCCTCTGCAGAAAACATAAGGAGATTCCAGTGACCACCAGCATCCCTGAGGTAATTCCACAGACATCTCCAGTTCCCCACATCGAAGGCCCTGGAGAGCCTCAGTTCCTGAGGAGATGGGCTCCTGCCAGGAAAGAATGAGGTCCCCTAGGTCACATTCTCCCCCCAGATAGAGCCATTGCAACCCTAATAAAGGAAATGAGGTTGCCAGGGTGTGGTTGGAGACAGAATTTGGCCATTTTTGAAGTGCGTGGAGTGACTCCAGGATGAGATCAAGAATTGGCCTCTCCCCCCAGCCTCCCCTTTAATATTGGTTCTTTATAAAGCAGCATACATTGCCTCACGCTTGCATTCCTGTAGCAGAGGCCGAGTCCAAAGCCCTCTAAAGAAGTGAAGAGTTTTCCTTTTGGAGACTAGATCAGGTTACTAGAGAAGACACACTATCCAGCTGCAATAAACTGGTTCCTTAGATGTATTTTTATTCAGACCAATCCCAGACTTAATGCTCACAGCTGAATTTGAAAACTCCTTTTTGCTTTTACTTTGCTCCATCAAGAAGTCAAAAGGAGATGCAAAAAGTACCCCCAAAAGAACACCCAGCACTCAGCTCCGAGAGCCTGTATTTGGTTGGTGATGCTTTGCAGAGGTCACAGGGATTAATGAAAAACACAATTAGAACAACATCAAGCTGGGGGCCCCAGTTTGGCACTGAAGGATCCATTTGGGTATATCATATTGCATTATGTGATGTAAGAATGTGGGCTAGTGTAATCAAAATGTAACTGCAATCCTTACCAAAAACACCTGTTTAACCTCAGCTAACCCGGGAAGAGAACTTTAGACTTTTTTTTTTTAACTTCTGCATCGGAGGCGTAATGGTGAATGCGCAATAATAGAGCTTCTGTTCGTAGGTCCTGGAAATAGAAGTATTCAGAGCTTGTGCCCAGTTTGTCCTAAAATCTATTTTATGTTCTTTAGCCATGTGCTCACTTAGTTGTGTGCTTGGGGAGGCTGCCGGAGTGAGGGAAATGGAGGCTGAAGATTAAAATACTTCATCTATGATTTGATAAATTGTGGCTAGTGGCAACACGAGCATCTCCTGGCCGGAGAACAGAGGACTGTGAGGTACCAAATGCCCCAGCTTGCAGAGGCAATGAGGCCTTTTTGGCACTGTTTGAGGAAAAACTGGTTTGAAAATGGAAAGTGAGTGACGAATAACTATCAGAGCTCAGAACCCAGATCTGAGTTGGAATTGCCAATTTTATCACTTTGCCCACTGAGCCTCTGGAATCATTCCCTTGGTGATAAATGCTGGAGAGACGCCAAGGCAGAGTGGCTCCACAGCAGGGAAGAAATGTCCCGGTGGTTCAAGTATCGATGTGAGGCTGGAGAAAAGACATTCTTGTCCTCCATTCTGCTGCAAGCTTTTTGTTTTTTGAGATTAGGCAAATTACTTAGGGTGCCATTAACTTCACGTAATTTTAGCTGTCTAGAATTCCATTTAGTTTTTTAGTTCAAGTCAGTCACTGAAATTCCCTCTTTCTTCAGTGATTCATCCCACTAATGCAGTCACTTGAGTATGGGATGATTGTTCTGAAGACGTTTCTCTCCAACGGTTGCAGAGGAGCACATAGAACTACCTGAGATGAGATGCTCAGCTTTTAGTTAACTGAGATGAGGTGAGATGACTCACATCTTTACTCATGGCACCCCGGTTGATGGCTTCTGTAGAGCAAGGATGCTCATCCTTCTCGTTTCATCAATGTAAGTACTTGTAAGAATAAATGTTAGATGTTAAAAGGAGCACCTTTCTAAGAACATGCTGCTGTCTTAACCTGTAGCAGTCAAAGTGTTTCAGGAGTTAGTGGGAAGTACTTGTTTCTTCATATTTCCCAAAGAAGGCTGAAAAGTCACCACAGATCCTTTAGAGATTTTTTTTTTTTTTTTTTTTTTTTGCCTCTGTGTAGACTAAAGGTTTCCTTCACTTGCTGTGAGAGCTTAGGGTTGAATTGCTGCTTGTGCCTTGAGTATCCTTACCCGCTTTTGTCATGGTGTGGTGATAAATTTAGGGTGCTCACTGCCTTACCAGGCAGTCCTCAAGGACATTTCAGGTGTCAGGCTATTGACCTAAAAGCTCAAGTGTAGGATGCAGGTGGCTCAGTGAAGACCCGTGGACCTGCAGCTGAGGCTACGTCCTGAGCTGGTGATAAATCAGCAAGCTTCATTGACTCCAGCAGAGCTATTGCCTTCATTCCAGCCCAAAGTGTCTGGTGGATAGCTGGTATTTTTACACTTCCAAACAGAATCCCAAGTGAAGTGATGAAGCTTTTGCAAGCTAAAGGTGTAGTTTTGGGAAAACGGCCACTGGTAGAAAGCCAAAAAGGAATTTCTGAGACAGTATGAGACAAGTGAATGATTTGGGCTGTGTTTTAAACAAGCTATTCTGGTGAAAGGACTCAGAGCTGAAAGGCCACGCACAAACCTCTCCTGCCAGGCAGCAAACTCCGGTGCACCAAAATCCCTGGTTTGCCGTACCCCGATTCTGACCTACTGAGGCTTTTTCTGCTTAAATACATCATGAGGCCTTGTGCAGGGTAGGATAGGAAATAATAAGGAGCATCAGCATAAACTGAACGAACAAAATACTGATACCCACACCACCACCAAAGCATACTATAGGGTTCTTCATGATACGTTCTGGCTTTGCTACAGGGCCCATGATCACTGCATGGAGTCTACATGGTGCCTGTCTGTGCTGTGACCGATTTAACCAGCACCATATAAATCGCTCGTTCCCAGAGGCATTATATTGCTAATATCTTTTTTAAGCAGCTTACCCATTGTATTTTATTTTTTTAGTCAAAGTAAGGTGAAACAGCTTCCAGCGCTCTGCTGATGTCTTGTTTCAGGGAACAGTTGGTCTCAGACAGACAAGAGTGTATTGAGTTCTCCACGGGCTTGTCAGGACAAATACTTGTCAATGGCCTAAATAGTTTTGTGAATATTAGGGAATAATCTTGCAAGAGGGATAAGAGCACAAGCTCCAGCTGACCCCTCTGGCCCCTTTCCTCAGCCCACAAAACCTGGAGGGATTAGTTACATTTTGAAACAGATGCCCCTGCAATTAGGGAGGAAGAAACATGACTGGCTGTTTGGGAAAGACACCTTTGGGTAATGTATCAGCGGACCCCCAGATCCATTACAAAAGTGCAGTATGACAAAACAGCTTAAGGTCTCAACTCGCTGCTCCTCTTGCATGAGAGCAGTTTGTATCCATGAAGATGCCTCCTAGTCCTTCAGTCTAGAAAGGTTCAGATATGGGAGGGCCGGTGGAGAAATTTACAGCAGCCAAAAAGCCCAGTACTGAAATGTCTTTAATCTGATCAGACTTGTTCTTAACCCTGAGACATAAATATCTAGCACATTACACCTTTGATTTACTATTATGCATGTATCGGAGCAACAGCGGTCCTTTTGAATTATGCATTCTCTTAACAGAACATTAAACCTTATGGGGAGATGGAGTGGCCCAACACATAACTATTATCCTGACAGAGGGGAGGGTGAGATCAAGAGTAATGCTCCCAAGCTACAGAAACTCCGAGTTTGTGTTGGATTGCTTGAATGAGCATTATAAATAGCACTTTGTTCCTTCTCGTTAATAAATAGTGTTTAGATTGCTCACAAGAAACCTGATAGATGGCTCATCAAGAGAAAGAGGAGGGATTATTGTTTGACGTGGAAGAATAACAACATCCCTAAGTCCTGAACCTTGCCCTGAAACTGCTAGAAGCATGCAGCAGAACTGTGCCTGGGCTTCTGAGAACAAAGCATGTCTCTTAATACCTTGATAATCCATTTGTTATTGGTTCCTCGTATTAAGTCATGACCAAAAGTTACTACAGTAGTACAGGAAATCAAGTTTGATTTTGTAATATAGTCAAACGAGTAGTTTGGAGTGCCATGTCTAAGATCAATAAGGAAGCGGTAACTACATTTGCTGTCATATGATGATATTGATGTAAAAACATAATGGTCAAAATTATAAAATCAATTTCATAATTTAATCAGAAATGTTTATTGATACTATTAAAGCTGAATTCAATAGCTCCTGGTATGCAGTTAATTTCTTACCTGTCAGAAAAACATATTGAAATGTTCTTTCTTTTAAATGCTTGGACTTAATTCAGTGAAAAAAAAGCCAGCAGTGACCTGTGGCTGGAATGGGCAGAGGATGATTGTTAGGTGGAGGGATGGGTGGAACTTTTCTAGCAGTTTGTAGCAAAATATTTTACGCTTTGCAGAGCCACTTGTGTTTTACATGCGCATACACACGCGTGTGTAACGTAACTTTGGCAATAACAGCGCTAGGAACTGCAGCGTCACATCATGAATCCTCACCCTGGTGAAAGCACTGAAAACTTCACTAGTCGAATTCAGCGGAGCCAGGAGTGGCTGTTGGATCAAGGCTCCAAGATTTTCCTCCTACTCTGGAGTGGTGGGTCCAGGCTGTGTTGTCTTTTTCTACTGCGAATCCCTGGCATTGTGTAGCTACTCCTCTGCAGTAAGCACTGGGGATTTAAGAAAATGCAAATTTAAGGTAAAAGAAAGAGAAGTGGTTATTTTTGCCTTTGTTCCTCCGACCCAATCTAGCCGATGTTTGGGCTAAATCCTACAATGTGGCATGCACTGCAAAGACAGAGGTGGCCACAGAGCACCTCAGTGCCAAGGACAGGGACACCTTCCACTAGACCAGGTTGCTCAAAGCCCCATCAAGCCTGGTCTTGAATACATCCAGTGTTGGGGCATCTACAGCCTCCCTGTGCAACATGTTCTAGTGTCTCACCATCCTCAGAGCGAAAATCTTCGTCCTAATTTCTAATCTAAATCTCCACTCTTGCGGTTTGAAGCCATTACCCCTTGTAACCCTTGTAAAAAGTCCCTCCCCAGCTTTCTTGTAGGCCCCCTTCAGATACTGGAATTGACTCTCCTAGAGAAGATTTCATGGACCACCAGTGCCCAGGAGCTGGAAAAAGTATAGTTAAGACTGCAAAATTCTCTGTAGACTGTGTGCATAATAGAATAAATGCATTAATCTCAGGGAGCAGTACTGAATACGTACTTTGTTACTGAACAAAATCTGAGCTGACCCCCAGATGGGTTATTTTAAGGTATTTTTTCCATATAGTAGATCTGGTATTTAAAGAATTTTTAAAGGAGGCTGGCTGCTGAGAAACATTCTCTGTTATCAGGGTATTATACTACCTATTTAGGTGCTGTCTCTCCATTTAGGTGAGATTATAGGTCTTGCACATGAGCATATATTTGAAATCGATCAATATAAATTATTGATGCAGTAATTTTTTTCTTTCACATAGCTAGTCAAAGATTAGTACTTCTTTTAGGGCAGTACAAAAAATTTTATGTTAAGATTTTCTTACTGTGATGGAAAGATATATTTCTATTGCCTGAAGTGCATGTGGGTGATGTACATTTATCACGTAGCGAGAGCAGATCTAGGTATGCGCAGAGTCATACTGAGATTTGTGTTCCTCATGACTAAATCCCGCGTGAAGCTACTTTTAATAGGTCAGAAACCAGCTCTCTCCGTGTCTCTGGGCCAATTAAAAAATGAACCACAACTGCTAACTGTGAAGGTGGAGACCACATTTTTATAATAAGCACAACCAAGTGCTGAGAACTGAAACTAGTTGTAGGAGGCAACTTTTTGATGGGTAAAATGTAGCTCTGGCTGCTCTGAAGTCCTGGCTTAACCCTTAGCTCTGTTACAAGCTTTTTGCAGTACCCACCAGCAGAAGGTGGCTTGAGCTGCCTGTTCAGCAGGTAGGAAGCTGACCACAGGTACTCTGCGTAGTGGTTGTGAAATAAAGAGGAGCTTACCACATGTACAAGTCTTTCTTTTTTTATTTTGTAGAATAGCAGAGGTCATTTGGGAAACCAACAATGAAATTCTGTGCAGTCATCTTTTTTTTCATTGTATTTATCAGTACGGAATCAAGTAATCTTCTCCTTTCTACCCTAGACAATGACAGGAGCAAGCTGAAGAAACCTTCCCATTTCAAGGTTTGCGAAGTAAGGTGTTTTTAATAAGACAATCTAGAAGATAGATGAGGCGTTTTTCAAAGTGGAAGCAAATTCAAGTCACTAAATCAAACACACAGAGCAAGAGTTCCTTTCTCAAACATTTCCAAAAATTCCTCTGTGTCCTTGAAATGTGACCCTAAGATCTGAGATCATGGAGATTTTTTTTCTCTGTAGAAACCGATGATGGGTTTGTATTCAACTTGGTGAATGAGACCATTCCTTGATTTGCACAGGCTTGTTTTACTGGCCTTGTGTCCAGGTCTGCTCTGTGGAAATGCCTGTTCACTTCTGAGCTAATGCAGGAGAACATGAGCTGCCAGGAGGTGCATTTCACCTCTGACACCGATCGTAGGATGGGGTGAACCATCCTCAGAAAACTCTCTCCTTCCATTGTGGAAGGAGTGTAGAGGATGAAATTAGAGCCGGTTCTGACTTTCATACGGTTATAGGAGAACTGAGTGACCATAGATTTTGGGGGTATGCAAATTCAAAGACATTGTAAGCTGGCAATAAATGAAAGTTCAGGAGATTTTGATACCCATTAAAATGGGATTGTCTGCCTCAACATTTAAAGCTTTTATATGAGATTTAACTGAGGGAGTGCAGCCAATTAGTTGAAGATTAGACTACGGACTAAATGAGGCTGAGGTCTTTTCCCTGCTCAGACGTTGTTTTTCTGAGTGCTAATTGCTTGTCTATATTTTAATTTTCCTTCAGCATAAATAATGATGATCATGTGTAAATCATAATGGCCTTCTGTAACTGAATTTGGGAAGGATTGTTAAGCACTGTGCTATTTTGCGTTGGACTGCATTTGAGAAATGGGAATGACAAGATTTGTTTTCGTGAGCGAAGTAGCTGAGCCTTTGACGTCTCATTTGGAATATTTGTCTATATAATACATATCAGTAAAGCAATTTGCATCTGAGAAACTGGCATATTTTATGCCTGATATAACTGGTTTAGAAACCGATTTACCAGATTGTCCTGTGAGGAATGGAGCTGCTGTACTGTGCCAGGGCAGGGGGAGAGCGGAGACTTTTTCTTGGAAATGCTCCGACATTTTGGAGAAGCGTTTAGAGAAGCCGCAGGAATGCCAGGATTAAAAGCCTGAATGCAGAATATAAGCTTAAGGAGATGGTGATGGATTGCTTAATTCTTTTATTAAGACCCCCATACTGTGCTGTATTCAGTATAGGTTACTATCACTTCCAAAAGGTGCTGTCGTCCCTGAGAAGGGACTGAATGAAAGGGCTCTGAAATGAAACTAGGTCTAAAAACAATATGAAGATTGACTATGTTTGTCTTCTAAAGGAATATTTCATGTGGCTCAACTATGCTATAGAAAATCTTGAATCGTATACTCAAATCTACACTTCTATCGTGGTGTCATAAAGCCCATAATAAACATTTTGGTTTACCATGAAAACGCAGTGCTGCTGATGCATTTTGCTGTGAAATGCGGTAGACTGAGGTCATGGAGACATTATCAGATCTTTCATCACCATGCATCCAGGCAAATAAAATGTGAAAATCAGTTTTCAAAGTCCAAACCTCCCGAATGTCACAATAGTTTGAGTTTTAAAGCTTGAAATTGCAGCTTTTAGTGAAATGCCTTGTGGCCGCACTGTTAACATTTGTTAGATGGCAGCAAAAAAGGCCACTTGGAGCAATCAGGATGACTTTGTTTGTGTTTATTTTCGTCTTCCATTAGTCTGTGACAAAGTATGAAATTTGCCATTTTAACCCTAACCACCCCATTAGATCTGTCGTCCCTTCCCGCAGTTTATGTGGAATTCTGAGTTCAGAATGCCCGTCTAGATGATGGTTCTTGGCCTAAATCAGATGATAGAAACGCACCAAAGGAAAGCGCGTAAGTGACTACAAAGGACAAATGTAGTAAATCTGGACAGTGAGAAATCTGGTGAGTGAGAACATCATAGCGAATACACTGTATGACCACCTGAGATAGACTGGGGAAAAACCTAAGCAGTTAAATAGCACCTAGTTAAAATAAAAAAAAAAAAAAATCACTTTACCATGGGGGAAAGCCAGGATATGTAAATTGGCAAAAGAATGTTTACTGTCACAATATGACTTGGGAGTGGTGCTAAAGCTTAATCAGCCATACAGTTTGCAAACTTTCCCACAGCTAAATTGATGGCCAAGCCTACAATAACGCAGCGGTTGAGCTGAGATGAATCTGTGGATACTTAATGTGGCTCTTCTCTCCCTTCATAAAAGTTGGAAAGAGTCAAGATGACGATTTGTTGAGGAAAGAACTGCAAGTTTTTTTGGAAGAGCTGAAAAACATGGCAAGAATGTTTTGGTAGGGTGTTCAGTTTCTGGACCTGTAACATAAGAAGCTCTAGCGCAAGAAATGTTAATGCAAGATTAGTCTGTCGGCTTTGATCCCAAAAGAAAAAAGAGGAGATCTGATTCAAAAGATTGGCTTCAATTTGGGGTTGACTTCTGAGTTTCTGGGGAGATGCTTCTCATCTAACATAAATTAAGCACCTAGGAATTAATTGCCTTTAATTATATATTTATATTTATATATT
>VZZY01024072.1:20960-53529 GCA_013400335.1 Eurystomus gularis | reverse complement strand
CTGGAGCACCTCTCCTGTGAAATCAGGCTGAAAGGGTTAGGGCTGTTCAGCCTGGAGAAGAGAAGGCTCCAGGGGGACCTTATAGCGACCTTCTAATACCTGAAAGAGGCCTATAAGAAGGCAGGGGGAGATCTGTTCTTGAGGGTCTGTAGCGACAGGACAAGGGGTAATGGTTTTAAGCTAGAAAAGAGTAGATTTAGGTTAGACATTAGGAAGAAGTTCTTTAATATGGGGGTGGTGGACCACTGGAATAGGTTGCCCAGAGAGGTGGGGGAGGCCCCATCCCTGGAGTCATTCAAGGTCAGGCTTGATGGGGCTCTGAGCAACCTGACCTAGTTAGAGATGTCCCTGCTTATTGTAGGAGGGTTGGATTAGATGGGCTTTAGAGGTCACTTCCAACGCAACACATGCTATGATTCTATGAGCTTTTACTTTGTCATTGATTAGCTGTTATTGAAATATTCACGCAAAAGACTAACAGTATGCATGCAGAAAGCTGCCTATACGACCCATAGATGTGTGATTTTGCAAGAGTAGAAGTAAGTTAGAATAAGGTAAATATTTTGCTGCATAACTATGCTGAACAACTGTTCTTCACAAGAACTGTCTTTGTAAACAGTCATTTATCATGATTTTCTGTAAAAGGTTCTAATGAAACTCTTGGTTTGGGATCCATCACTGAATTAGTCTTAGTGACTCATTAGTGATTTTAAGAGCATAATGGATCTGATACTGCACACAGCATAACCAAAAAGTTTATAACACTTGTAAATATTACAGGCCAGGTATACAATATTTCTACTGGATTATATAGGAGATATTGTACCATGCCTGCCTGTACTGCAGATAATGGTAAACATTGCTGTAATTCTTGTACCTCCAACTGCAAAGACATCCTTCAGCTCTATTATAGAATATGTCTTAAGAGCTTAAAAAATACCAGTATTTCACTCATCTAAATTTATTTACAGTGAGCTACTTGGAGATTTTTAAAGGTAGTTTTCTCAAACTCACTACAAAAGAAAGATGTAAAATCTCTTTTTCACATGCAGAACAAAATGGCCTCCTTCCCAGCCAGGCTCATGGAGGAGGGTTTGGAGGCAGTGTCTCCACATGCAAGCCCCTTTATCCCACACAACTCAAAGGCTGGGCAGACAACAAAAGAGGTCAGCCACATACACTTACATGCAACACCTTCACAGCAGGAGGTGAACCTATATAACCACATTCACCCAATTTTTGCTATTTAGGAGGAGATACTACTGTACCAAAAAAAGTTCCCAAGGGGAGAAATTAATAGAGATAATAGCTCAAAGTAAATGCACAAAGCCTTTTCTCCATACAGGCTTTGTACTGATGTAGCTGATTCATTTAGTAGCATTTTCCATCCCATGAGTGCAGCCACACGAGGTGACCCACCTCACTTAATTGAGTGTCGAAACCACTCTGTTCTGCACATCCACATGCCAAAAGATCTATGGGTGGATCTATCTACATATAACATAGTATAGCCAACTTCCCTCCTGAATAAGTACAGCTATAGTGCAGTGAACATCTCAATTACTGTATAGCAGCATCCCCTGGCTAGGCTGCCTATACTAGATTGCTTGTTCCATCTCATTCAGCTGGGTTATGGTATCCCAGAATATGGCTGTTCTGCGGATCTCTCCTGGCTAGTGAGCAATGAGAATGTGCAATGTCATATTAGAAGAACTGCCTCCAGAAGTACCTACTTGGACACACAACTGTACCCACACTGAGGTGCTGGAACGGGTGCAGAGAAGGGCAACAAAGCTGGTGAGGTGTCTGGAGAATATGTTGTATGAGGAGCACCTGAGGGAACTGGGATTATTTAGTCTGGAGAAGAGGAGGCTGAGGGGAGACCTCATTGCTCTCTACAACTACCTAAAAGGGGCCTGTAGTGAGCCTGGTGCTGATTTCTTCTCCCAAGTAATTAATGACAGGACAAGAGGCAATGCCCTCAAGTTGTGCCGGGGAAGGTTTAGATTGCATATTAGGAAGAAGTTCTTTATTGAGTGATTGGAACAAGCGTCCCAGGGAAGTGGTGGAGTCACCATCCCTTGAGGTGCTCAAAAAACGGGTAGATGTGGCACTCTGAGACATGGTCTAGGGGTCAGGGAGATGTTGGACAAAGGTTGAACTAGATGATTCTAGAGGTCTTTTCCAACCTAAATGATTCTATGATTCTGTAAGTCTACGATTCTAAGGACATTTGCTGTCAGCCTGTCTGGCATCAGTGGCAGGACGATGTCCTGTTCATGGACCTTCCCTGGAGGAGACTGGTCACCTGAAAACAGGTTTGATAAAAAGTAGGGCAGCACAGAGACCCAGCCTCAGGCTGTAGAGAACTGTTTCCAGAGGGTTTGGTCTCTCCTGCCTCTTCCCAGAACAACTCCTCCACAGGAGTCTGCCTGAGCGTCTGCTCCAGCACTGAGCAAGTTCCCACTAGCTCCCGCCTGTCACTCCCTTGCACGGAGCTCTGCACTGCCCATTGCCATTTCCACAGGCTGGCTTCCAGACAACTTCCCCAGCTCCCTGTGTCGGCCAAAATGCATAGCCTTGCCAAAGCCAAGGATGGTGTGCTTCTTCCTAGCCAAAGCTCTGAGCTGCATTCCCCTCCCTCTCTTACCCCCAGAATCTGGTGACCCAATGCTGATCTTATCAAAGAAGAGCATGTGTGTGGGAAGGAGGGGAGAGGTTCAGCCCCAGATGTGCATATCAGCTTCATCTGCCTCTCTGTTTCCCTGCAAATGGTGAGTTTGTTCTCCTTAATTTTCTTACCCAGCCACTCTTTGTGCCTGAATCTCATAGATCTCATTCTGCATCCTGCAGGCATCTGCTGGTTACATGCCTGGCTCATCCTCTCCTCGCTCCTGAGGCTGGTTTCCTTATGGGGCCACAATCTGTGACTCTGAAGCTCCCACCAGCTTCCCCATCTCCTCTTCAGGGTTAACCAGTTGTGACACGGGTAGGTGACAATTTCTACAAGTTACATTGAAGTCAGTGGCCAAACAGAAGAGAGAAGTTCCAATCATGTCCCCACTGCCAGGGATAATTCTCATCTCTTAAACATCAGTAAACTTGTAAAAAAGAGATCAGTGAAGAACACCTTCACTACATGAAAAGGTTCAATCAATTTGTGCACAACTTTAGTACTTGAGATAAGGACTCAATCCTCATGAATTGTGTGGTGTCTCAGCACTTGTAAACTCTGATAGAGACCTCTTCTACAGTTCAGACATACCTAATGGACAGTTGAGAGATTGTGTGAGAGACTTTGGTGCTGGCGCATTTGCCTTCCTACCATGTTAGTACTTCCCACCATGGCTCAGTGCTGTGATTCCAGCAGAAAGACCTGCTCAGTCTCCACTCAGCACATGCTTGGTACAGGCAAAATCTTTAGTGATTAAAATATTAAAGATGGTCTTCAAACTGCAGTGCTTAACAGGCTGCTGACTCGACCCATCATGGAAGTAATCCATGGGTGGTGAAAGGTGCAGCCACCTCTGATGCAAAGGCAGCATCTTGCCTGCATTCAAGTCCCCACTCCAAACTGTGATGACACCAAAGTCTTTCTGAAGAAACTTGCCATTGTGTTTGATATTGAAAAACCCCTCCAAGTTGTTTTTCTTATCATTGTTGGAAACAGATAAACACTTTTATCTGGCATTACAAAAGAAAAAAAAAAAAAAGCTTAAGGCAAATACCTGGCATGGAAAATCTTAGCCCAAACATTAAAAGTTTGGCTAAATAATAAGGAATTAAAAATTGACTAATAACTACTGCCAGTGCTCCCAGACCCACTATAATTCCCACAACAGAGAAAGAATTGGACTGTGTTATCTATGCCAAAGAAGATAAAGCAATGCATCTTTCCAGCAAAGACAAGCTCTTAGTTTAGCAGTAGGTTAAAATAAAAAAAAAAAAAAGAAAAAAAAGCAGATAAATGACATTCAAGGACTGTGAGAACAACAACCAAATGTTGGTAGATTCAGCAAAAAACTGAACAGGCTCCAATATCTCCTTCAGAACAGATTCACTTTCTGATTCAATGTCACACTGCTACATAGCAAATACAGAAAGCACAGGCTAGTTCCTTGGAAAATGTGGCAGATAAAAAAAGAAAATATGATTTATTTTACACTAAAATAAATCAGAGCATTCATAATTGGGACTGGCTGGAAAAAAACCCTTTGTTTCCTAAAAATATTTTCAGTAACTGTGTGGTTATTTGAGTTGGCACAATGGTGAGTTACCCCACTCACAATCAGAAAACAGGAAAGTCAGCGACAGCTTTCTAATTCAATAGGAAGTTCTCCTAGAAGTAAAATATCTTGTTTTGCAATTTGTATAAAAATATATTCTTACCTAAAAGCTATGAAAGGATTAGGTAAGAATGAAATATGGCTCACTCCTGCCTCTCAGAAAAGCCAGTGGCAAATGTTCCACAGACTTAAGAAGAATCATTTGGGTTTCCTAATCCATCAATAGCTGAATTTTGTATCTGTCTTCCACTGATAAAACATTCACATTCAGGACATAAAAGCAAATGGGTCAAGAACCTAAAGCATGTGAAGCCTGAGATATTTCCCTTTTCACAGTGTTTGATATCACAGACAGAAAAAGCTTTGGAAATAATTAGAAAGACAAAGATAGTATCAAACAAAAGTCAGGATTTTCATGAATGAAATCCTTACAGTTTGAAAGTCAGAAGTTTATTCTACTAAAAAATAAACCTTTTATAAGAAATCTGATATCTTTATATAGGATACCTATCATTCTGGCAGACAATAATGCTACTCAAGTATAATAAAAGCTCTAGCTGATGACTGCTGCTAAAATCTGGGTGATAGCTAAATGATGGCATTGCACAACCCTCGTCTGCTCTGAATAAGCTGGGCTGGATATTGTCAGTATGCTGACATGTGCTGTGACACATGCCCCAAACAAGTTGCTTCCAGTATCCAAGGCACCTAATACGTGTAAAGAGCAGTGTGTGATCAGCCTCCACATACTTTCCAGTCATCTCTCTTACAAGGATGACCTCTTCTGCAGAATCTAAGTGGCATCTGTGATGCACTGAGCTTCGTCAAAAAATATGGCTCTGAGAGTATCTTCTCATTTTACAACATTAATGCCGCTATTAGTGTCCTTATGACTGCCCATCATCCAATCTCCCCACCACCTCAAATTACCTTTTCCAGCTCTAAGCATCTCCCAAAGGCCCAGCTCTACCGTGATGTTTAGTATCTGTCATCCATTACAAACAGGTAAAGGGCTACCTGCCCTTCTGCTTGGCCTCCTCTCTCCCTGTCCCTATACCCCTTTTCCATCTCAGCTCTGCTTACATATTGCTCTAATTTGTCTTCAGGGAAGGATGAAGATGAAACATAATGCTGTAAGCAAGACACTGGAACAAGACTAATGAGATATCAGATCCTGAGTTCACCATAGCTTTCCTGTGTGGCTGGAGAAGCTTTATTTTTTATGAAATCCAAGTTCCACTGGACTCAGCAGCAACCCTTCTCACTAATTTTCCCTCAAGGCCTTCTCCAGTAAATTTCCACTTCTCTGGGTTCCTCTCCTTTTCATCTTATAGTCTGTGTAGCCTGCAGCTGCTACAGAGAGGGGAGCTGGCTCTTACCTAATCCATTGAGACAGTATCTTTTTGTAGATCCTACTGTGATCATATAAGTAACTACTGTTAAACCTAACTAATCAATAAAACCTGTGAATAAGTATGTACCTATAAAATTTTGTATTTTATATATCCACTTGTTCCCACCCCTCAAATTTCACACTTCTTCTGAAGATCTGATCCTGCAAATACTCAAACATAAGAATAATTCTCTGTGATCAACCATGACAGCATCCATGGAGCTACCCAAATGGATCCCTGCAAAGGATTATGGCTGGACTGCACAAGAGTCAACTGTGTGTAAGTAACACAAAGAAATACATATATTTCACACACTTACCTCCTTATACAGCTTTTATTGTGCCCTAGGAACTAAAGATGGAAGTTTATAAAGACTTACTCACTCTATCAAAAGACTGAGATTTCTCAGATGATGCACGAAATACAAAATATGGACATCTGAATTAGCCAGCAGTTCAGAAATATTGACCTTAAATTGGCTTAGATAGGCTTCAACCTGAAATATATTAACTGTAATCTGTCTACAATAGGCTAATAATATCCTTTTTCATGTTTGTGTGCATGCCAAGGAATATACTATATGTCCTCGTTGTTTTCTCCCCCTCCTTTCCTAATCTGTAGCCAAAATCACAAACCATTCAATGAACTGCAACAGATAAGGTAGTTAGTACTTCATGGTTGATGATTTAGACCATGCATGTTTGGTATCCATAGGTATTGTGCTATCACTAAAGACGTTTTAGCTCTCTTGGTTTAAAGATCTTTTAAGATTAAGTACTGTAAAGAATGCATAAGCAAAAACATTAACTACAAGGTGCTGAGAAACATTTCTAGTGCACACAGAGAAAATGACCGACTTCAAGTTAAAAAAAAAACCTCTCTGGCATGAAACAGTGAGTACTGTTGTGGAATTTTATGAAGTGTTTTACTATCTGTCTCTTTTGCAACCACAGGAAGATAGCAGATTTTCTAATGTGCCTTAACAGCAGTACCATTTTAATGAATGTATTAAATAATTACACTAGTGTGTATGCTGTAATTTACTAAATGCTTTTCAACTGCTCAAAGACAGTTATTTTCAAAAACAAAAACAAAAAATTGGCACTCAGCTGCTAATCAGTGGATTAGAAGATGTATTTTGACCTTCTGTTAGATTAAGTTTTCTAAACTGCTTGTACTACAGCTATCTTTCTGTGGCTCATAGTTCAACTATTTAGCTTACTTTTTTTTTCACAGAAAATGAATTTCCTTTCTGTCATAGCATTTTTCTCTGTTTAGCACTTGCACATTACATTTTTTAAGAAAAAGTTTATGTAATACTTCATTTGCATGTTTAATATGTTTTGCTTATTTTAAAAACCAAGAGCTGAGCATGCATATTACTGAGGCAGAAAGCATAGTAATGAACAGCAGGCCTTTATTTGTCAGCTGAAATAATGCGTGCATTCAACCAGATTTTTCCTTTTAAATTAGAAATTAGAAAGTTAAATGTATATGTTAAAATCAGCTATAACAAAGAGGAGGTGACTCTAGTGCACTGATCTCCATTTTGAACACCCTAAATGTTCACATAAGACTTCCTAAATTGCCTAAATTAGTTGGATAGCTAAACCTTACTGAAATTTTGGTGGGACCTGGGTGTCTAGCTCTAGAAGAATACTTAGAGGCTCAGGGGTTTAGTATTCATTTAATTTCCAGTTAGATCCTTGAGACAGGCAGGTGACAGAGAGCAAGTGATGAAGATACATTTTTATTAAAAAATCACCAGTGATCTGGTAAATTGCTGCATTTCATAATGATCTTAGGTCAGACAGTGTTGATTATTTATCTAGCACAGTAATTCATGCCAAATCACCTGTCTTTAATAATATTTCAATGTTAATTTCATAGTTTGCATTATTGTATAATGTTAAAACTTTCCTCAATTAATCTTGAAATGTTTGGCTTTTTGCTGGGTTTACACAGGCCCACATCAAATGTCATATACCTGCACATACATACAGGACATATATTCATGGAGATAAGATGTGGAAAGGTCACTAACGTATAGACATTATTATATCAATCAATTTTAAAACATTTTTATTTAAAACAATTAAATAATACTAAAATATAGTGCACACAAAAATGCAATATAACAGTTCTTGGCATTTTTACATTAAATGTAGTTTAAAGGTACAGTCCTTGATGATAAAATGCTTGTTCCTATGAAGATAGAGAGGAAAATTTTTATTAGGTTGCCTGTGGTCTGATTCAGAAGTCATGGGACCCACAGAAAATCTGAATTTCAAAACTTACTGGAGATTTTCCATTAGTCTCACAGATTTTGCATCAGACTCTTAAAAGCAAATGTCTGTCTGCAAATGCATTGTGCAGATGCCTGGCCCACAAGCAATTCCCCATACACAAAAACCCAAAAATACCTCTTCAGATCAAGAATGCTAGACCTTCAAGGTTTGTAAGAAGTAAGAAAGTACTAGGTGATACTAAGAAGGCTACTATTCTAGATGCATACATTGAGACATAAGAAAATCAACCATGTCACGATGAGATGTCCTGCATGACATCTAATGGTCATGCAAAATGCCCTCTTATAGACAATAGAGTTTTCTGACAGAAAGTATATATACTCACTGACAACATGCCCACCAAACACAGATATTGCAAGCATTGTCCTCTTCCAGACACCCAAGTTTGTGTCCAGGGGATCATGCTGTAAAGTCAGTCAAGCTGGCAACTGTGACGCAGCTTCTGAGTGAATAGTGCCTTCAGCCCTGTAGTTCACAATGGACTGAACGTTCCTCATTAGAGAGTTGCATTACAGTGAAAAAAACTGATAAAGAAAGGAAAGAGGAAGGGAAAAGGAAAGCCTACCAGCTAGCCCAAATGTCAGCATTTGTTGGATGTGCTCAACACTGATGGAAAGCCAAGAGAATCTGTTCAAAGGTTTTTTTATCAGGCCATTTCTCTTCCATTAGGTATGTTCATTTTCCTCTTGTGTACCAAGAAATTGCTTAGGTTTTCACTATGAAACCAGGAACAGAACTGTATGCTGCGGATTATCTACAAGACCAAACATAAAGGACCAAAAAAACCCCACAGGAAAGAGCTTTCAGAAATGGAGGCTGATGACTTGCCACATAATGGTCATAGGCTAGCCTAACTATATGGGAGTCTCTACAGCAGCTCTGGACATGATGACTTCTGTGATTCTGTTAGGATTCAGCACAAAGCAGAGTTGGACCATTCGTTTCATTGTCATTTCTGAGAGGTTTTTCTCAAACAACAGATTTCTCTTGCTAACTGTATTTGGTAACCAAGTGTAAGTGAAGTCAAATGCCCTTCCTGCAGATCACAAAAATATAGACTGATTCAGGCAAATATTAGTCTCAAGCTTCTTTCTTAAAAGAAGTTTTGGACCTACAGTCTTCGGTCTTCTATGAGGCACCTTAGGAGATCTACTTCCATACAACCTTTTTTCTTGATTAAGAAGACATATTTAACTGCCTCCTGCTCCAGCAGCAGCTAGGGCAGAAGAAAATCCTATATTCAAGAGTGTTTCTCAGCTGTGCTGTTGCTTCAGACCCATCATTTCTTCCCCAAGCTGTTCTCAAGCCCCTGTGGCACACTTCTGGCTTTGCTTGTGCAGACAGCCGGTGGAGGGCGGGGGATGCCTGATAGATGCATAGATCTCAAAACCCTTTTTTTCCATAAAATGCTGCTTTTTGAAATGGTGTTGTTCCCACCTGTGTAACAGTTTGTGTTCTGAATCTTTAAAAGTAGGCATGTAAAATTGGAAAGATTTTGTAACCAGGATTAAATATCTACTAACTTTAATTATTGCACAATTAAAATAATAATAGCAGGCTTTTTTGACTAATCAAATAAAAAATGAACATTTAATTGAACATTTCATGAATGTTTCATATCAATCAGGAAATAAAATACTCTTGAATTTTTATTGCAGTATTTGCTTTTGTTCCTGAGAGCTCTTGAAGGCATCAACAAATGTAACAAATCCCTTCATTTACAGCACGTTTGCCCTCACTAAGGCTGAAGAGTGCACAGGAAAAAATAAAACAAACTTTGGGATGTCTTAGTAAAAATACATGCAAATAATTGGAAAAACCAGAACAGCAGCATATAACAGCAGAAAACTTCTAAAAGAAGCCTAAATTGTTGCTGGCGGCTTTTTCCCCTAGTTAAATAGACAGGTGAAAATTCCCTTGTAGGAAAGTGCATGCAGAGCATGCAGGTTTTTTGGAGGAAAATTACTTTATGGGCAGGTTTCCAAAAATACTGTGGCTATAAAACATAATTAGATGGCAAGTATATGAATAATAAAAGTTTAAATCCCTAAGAGTAATGAGATTCATCTGATAATTGTATGAATGCAAGATAAATGTCGAAATGTTGTCCCTTTAATTTGTTCTCTGACCACTGAGGACACAGCTTCACGGACAGCTTTCCAGCAGCACCTTCATCTAAGTAGTGACAGCTCTGAGGTCGCTGGATAATTTGCTAGATGATATTTCAGATGGATTAACACCCAACCCAGCTCACCAGGAGCTACAGTAAACACATATGTTCATACAGGGAAAATATAAGGGGAGAGAAAGTAAATAAAGGTGAAAGGACAGGTTTCCTACAGACATAAAGTACAGCTTTCCTTTTTCACAAAGGAACAAAACTTGCAATAATATCATGAGCAGGGGTGGCACTGAAGTGTTCAGTCTGCTTACCTGACAATCTCTCCACGAAATGCAATTTAACTCTTAGAAAGACATGCCTGTTAATGTAGACATATTGTAACCTGTTGTATGGTTCAGGTGATCAATTTGAAATGTGAAGTGATAGATAAGAGCCCCATCTGTCACATCTTTACCTGCAGATATGTGAAGAAAAAAACAGAACTCACCATTATTCACCAGGACATGGAGTGGACAATTCTTTGCTCTAAACTGCTGCACAAATTGCCGTATAGACTTCATGGAAGCCAAATCACAGTATAAAAACTCCACTGGAAGAGAAGAGGAGATGAACAAAACCACAGTTAAGTCAGTTGCGATCACATAAAAACACACTTACAGGAATCAACAAGGACTCCTGTGATAATGTCACCAGGAAAGTAAAGATTTTAAAAATAAACCAGGCTTTTGAAAATCATAGGTGAATCTAGTCTCAGAAGGTTTCTTCTTTCTCCTTCCTTACTTCATTTCTGTTTTTAAACTATTGATTCTTCACAGAGCAAATATGAGGAATGCTGCTGCCAAGAGGTGAAGAAGAGCATCAAATGGAGCAAATATGTCCCAGTCCTACTTTTTTTTTGTATGGCTACCATTTAGGAAGAAGGGCTACAGCTCTTAAGTTCTGAGATGATCAAGACATGGCAGCTGGAAATCAAATGGGGAGAGGAGAAGCCACATCAGGCACCACAACATTTCCCTGTGTTTCTGATGCCAAGTATGCTGCCCTATATTTTTTTCCAGTGTCTGTGGTCCAAACAATGTTGGAGTCTGACAGTACATTATAAAACAAAGCTGTATAGAGCCAGTAGGAAAGATGAGCAACAGCATGCCTATACAGCAACTCACCCAATCATCAATAGAAAACATGGCATTGTAAGTGATGCTGTGGATCTGGTGGACATCCACGGACACTTGGTGTCCAGGTCACCTGGCAGCAACACCCAGTCATGTAAACGCCTTTTGAATGTGGTTAACAGTTGTGCCACCCGTTGGCACCAGCAATGGCACTGTGATTTGAGAGGATCATACCTCACATACTTACTGAGGGTGGCATGCTGCTGATGTCAGTCGAGGGGTAGGGTGGCAGGGGGCAGGAGGTCAGCAGTCTGCCCCTGCCAGCAATATTAGTCAAGTATTTAAAAATATATTTAACACTGGCATATTTTCTTTCAAAAAGAACATGTCTCTAACAAAAGCATCCTTTTCCCAAACCATTAGTCAGCTATCGACCTTCACTAGAACACTAAAAAAAGTAATTAAAATTTTAAAAGAGATTACTTAAATCTCCCAATAACTTTCAATCCATCAGGTCTGAAAATTCTCCTGCTGCAGTTCAGCTTTCACCCCCTGACTTTCACAGCACTGCTTCATTGGTTGCCTTGCCTTGCATGACCGCCACAACCAGGCTTATGAAGTGAAAAAAAGCAGTGCTCCTCCAGTAACAGCAGTTGGTATCCCCACACAAATTCTTTAGAAACTCTGGAAAGGGGAAGGAGAAAGAAAATTATGACCTTATCCACTTCTTTTAGTCTGTTATAAAGTACACATATTACATGCAAGGATTTTGGGTTGTTTCAGCATTAGCTATGTTTTAAGCCAGAAAATATGAATCTCTAGTGCAGATATTCTCTCTTCTGGTTTGCTACATGTTGTGGTGGGACTCCAAGTCTTGTTCAACTCCACTCCAGCCAGATCCAGTACACTAGGGCTCTGAGGTGGATTTGCCTGAACCTCTTCAATGAAGTGAATTTTCTAAGAAAGACCAAAAGGTGTTTCAACTTGAGAAAGTCAGACAGTACTGAGCAACCTCCAGTGACTTAAGTCCAGCAGAAAGGTAGGTGAAGGCTGTATAAAGCATGCTCCCCTTGCTCACTGTGTCCTTGCAGAGTGAGTCCTTACTGTTCAGTTTGATTTCAACAAAGTTCCAGATTTCTGAAACACCAGAAGTTTCACCTCTACATGAAGAGAAACTTCTTTACCATGAGGGTGACAGAGCACTGGAACAGGCTGCCCAGGAAGGTTGTGGAGTCTCCTTCTCTGGAGACTTTCAAAACCCACCTGGACATGTTCCTGTGTAACCTGCCCTAGGTGAACCTGCTTTGGCAGGAAGCTTGGACTAGATGATCTCAAGAGGTCCCTTCCAACCCCTACTGTTCTGTGATTCTTTGATTCCCATGCTGTGGCAGCCTCTGCACAGATACCCAGTCCCCAGGACAGTTTTGGCCACCACAGCTGAGGACTGGGGCTTCAGATCCTCGCTGTGTTTTCCCTGCTCCCCTCTGCCCTCCCACCTCACGGCCCAAGGACTGCTTCCTTGTGCTCCACAGGAAGGAGCAGCCACCTTTCTCCTTGCACATGGCTTCACCTACTTCTCCTTACAAAATAAATGGGCATTAAAATAAGGGAAAATTAAGATACACAGTTCTTCACACGTTAAAGAAAGCCTTTCTGACAGGAACATTAAACTCTTGGGTAAACAGGCTCCAATTCAGGCTGCAATAAGAGACCTTTCCTCTTACTGTTTTCCCCAGTCCACTAGTGACACTTCACCAAACTGTTTCATCCTGTCACAACTGAGGCTGTGAGCTATAATGCCTCTTTATAGTGTGTCTGTACAACAAGAGTTTAGGAAGGCCTGCAGGAACAACAGCAAGTCAAATAACAAAATATCATAGCTGTTATTAAAATCATTTACAGGAGAAGGAGAACAGTTCCTTCAGTTGCCTTCAGTTTTACAGTCTGGGGCCTTAATAATCCTTATATATTTTGAACAGTATTAGTCATCTAAAATTACTCAGTGGCCTTTTCCATTTTACTTTAAAATGCTTAGATTCCAGCTTTAAGGTAATGTAAATACATTTTTTCAAAATGGCTGTAAAGGCATACCATTTCAACAACACTGACCCATGAGTAACATTGAACAATTTCTTGAGCTCCCTACAGACCTCTAGGAGGTCTGCAATTTTATTTAATTTCACTGATGTCCTGCATCTGGAGTAGTCAGGAAATGCAAAAGTTCTCAACTCCTGTAAAAGAAGAGAGCTGTTCAGGTCACTCCTCTTGTGGCCTGGCAGCCATATAAAACCACACAAACGGCACTGTAATTGCTTAGAAACACAAAACTCGGTTGTCCTAACTTATTAGTAATTAGTGCAACAACAAATGGAGTAAAGATCTAGGTGAAGCTTTATGCTGACTCTGCTGTTGCTCCACTTCTCCAGGCAGCTCATCAAGGAAAGAGATTAGGGAATGTATGATCAGCTTCTTAGGAGACAGCCACTCACACTGCCAATGGAGGAGTCCCTTTTAATACAAAATATACATCGTGGTACAGAAAGCAGTGGACTTTCATTAGCTGCAGCATTTTACGGCATGGTGCAGGGTCCAATCACTTCTTCATTACCCGTATGTACTATGTCAACATTAGTGACTCTCCTGGATTTTGCCAATCTATATCTGCAAGAAAAGCAGGCCTCTGAGAACATTCACTAAGGTAAATTTTAATCTCTCCCCTCATCTGACCTTGAAATTGTCCTTTTCTTCACTGCCAACAGCAATGGTGGTTAGATAACCAGTGTGCCAAGGGAGTGCTTTGCAGCCTGACCAGTGCAATCTTATCTTTCCTGGGAAAGAACTTTTTCCTACATGTGTCTGTTTGTCCCCTCCCTTAGTTTTGTAGTTTTGCAGAGCAGATGCTGTCTTTCGTTATGACTGTGCAGTTCTCAGACTAATGGCACACTAGGTCAAGGCTATCATTAGTAAATTTATTTACTTGCTTACTTGGTAAGCATGTCATCATATTCAGTATTTGTAAAGCAGTTGCCATCAAAAGATCAGAACATGCTTTGGAAAGGAAAACAAACAAACAAATCAACTGCCAAACTTTTCTTTTTGCTCACAGGGCAGAAACATTAATGGCCAGAGTCCTTGTTTGTGCTTATTCGTGCATGGCTGCTCTTTGCCAGGGAGGCAGTTTCACTGGCACAAGCACCATGCCGACCGAGGTGCCGTTCCACCTGAGAAAGAGTGCCAAAACACATCTCCAAGTCATGTGCTGACTCTGTGGCAGGGCCTCAAACAGAGGCTGAGTTTCTTTTTCTTCCCATGGTCTGAGTATTTAATTTTTTCTGTCAGTCTACTGAAGAATTATAGTTAGAAGCTAAGCACAATGGTTCATTCCTAGAATATATTGAAGCATGCACAAATATATGAAGCATGTCAATTTTTAAAACGCCTTAATTAATAAAGTGTTTAATAATGTGAGCAAATAAGAAAATCTGAACTTGAACTAGTTCAGCTTGAACTTGAACCACTTTTCACAAACAACCATGGCAAAAGGTTTTCTGTATAGGATAGGTATGAGCAAAAAGATGTGCCATACCAGCAAGGAAACTGAAACATGCCAAAATCAATATTTGGATATGTTACTTCTTATCTTTTTGATTTGTCTGCCACTAGACTTCAAATTATTCAAGTACCTAATAATTCACAATAGTAGTCATTCTGCTTTTGAGTTTAATAATATAACTGGTTCCTTTGATTTTCTGTATGCTATTAAGAACAAAAATGGGGAGTAGAATCTACATACAGAATATCTGCAGCTAATGCTACTGACTAACTTCTAACTCTATCCCATTTTATCTCTCCTTCTCCTATACTACTCCTTGCTTTCAGGCACTTCTATAATGACAGACATGGCAGCATTTCTTTCTTCTCCTGGATGCCCCTTGCTCTCATCTAAATAATCTTCCAATGAAAGCAAGTGAATATATAATTGTCACAGACTGGCTAAAATATTCACTGTTTAAAATATTTTACTATTTTTTTTTTGCAATCTGATCCATCAGTTTTCAGAAGTTATTAGCTAATAAAATATAAAGGGAGCATAATTTCCCAAAAGACAGCTAGAGTTACTTATATCATTATCCACATATGAATAGATACATGTTTGACAGGGCTATAATCGCTGTTTTGCCTGCTTGCTTTCTTTCAAACGTATAGCTGCCTGGTGTAGCACCTTTTCAGCATCAGAGAAGTCGGTAAGATGTTTTTCTTGCTGCTCCTCAAGAAAGCCATAGGAATCACACAAAGCAATGCTGGCTGACTACATGCAATAACACTGAGCACCAGAATTGTCTAGTGCCTGGTTCTGCACCCTGCACCCTCTGCTCGCTTGGTCATGGTACTAAAGTCAGAAGACCTAAAGGACAGGGCTTTCGGTGGCTTCTGGAGAGCTTTCTGGCACCATGAGCCCCAGAGAAGCCAGTACGAGGCCCAGAGTTTGGACAGCCTGACACAGCCTCTGAGTGCTTGAACTTCCCTGAGTTTCCCACTTGGGGTCAACTTCCCCATGTCTGTCCATCTGCTTCTTCATACAGTTAGCACACTTTTCTTTTTAATACTAAGAGTTCCCTTCCTTTGCTTTCCGTGCCAGCACAGTTGACTCCGATTGCTCAGTTCTCTGTCTGTATCACAGGGCACAAAAAGCATGGAATGAGAATTTTGATCTAGTACAGAAGGAAAATTCAGAAGCAAAAAGAATGGACAGATATTGCAGTGAATTATTAGGGCCTATCACTTCTGAGATATTCCCTGATCAGCTGAACACAGGAAATGCAATGTTTGGGGTCCTGCAAAGACTACGTCACTTAGGTTTGATTTAGATCAGATGAAGATGAGATTGAGGCCACCTATCAACAACCACTTTTTCTGCATTCAGCTCCAATTTGTCACCTTGAAATTGTTATGGGCATCTACAGCTCCACTTCAGCAGAAATCATAAGTCAGAGTCAACTTTCTTTTACTACTTATGCCAAAGCAGTTTTCCATCACGCTTTCACAGTCTGTGTTAAAAACCCAAGCAAGGGATCCATCCTAGGAAAAGCTGCAACTCTGCCCAGTGCAGAAGGGAGCTGAGAACTCATAGTTCATGGTGGAAGGAGGGCTACAGAAAGGATTGCTTAGCCTGTTCCTCCTTGCCACCCATGTATCCAGTTTCTGAAGATACCAGCAGGAAAAGTTACTTCTCCAGCAGGGCACAAGGAACGGTTCATAAACAAGATAATAAAAAATGGTGCTCAGTAGTCACGTACCCATGCTCAAAAACATGCTGCAAAAGCTCCACACAGGTGCATTGTTCTCTGGTTGCTGCATCTCCACAGGGGGAACTGAGGAATTTGGCCTTTTGTCGGCCTTTCTGCCTCACAGTTATACTTCAGCCTCTGAGCAGCAGCAAGGAGGAATGTTGTCCTGCTCATGAAAGAACTGAGTATGCTTTTAAGCACCTGGACAGTGCAACAGAGAGGTTATGTATTGGAAAGTGCTCCTAATGAGGCAAATATCTACCATCTGAAAGATGTTGCATTTCAGAGCTAGAGAAGCTCTGTCAGCAAGGTGGCAGGTGGAAATGAAGTGGAGCAAACCCCAGGAGAAAAAAAGCATGAGCCGGGAGGAGGAGAAGACATAAAGCAGTACTGACCGGAGCCTCCTTACCTTTTGTCACCACACAGTCCTTGCTGACACTAACACACAATGGCTTTGGCTGGTCTTGTCTCCAGAGACAAGCTTTATCTCTCCCTTCTCCTGTGGTCCTCTCTCCACAAAGTAAGGTGCTCCTGAATGAACTCATCTTTCTCAGTAAAGTCTGCTCATCTGCTTACACATCTTCCAGCCAAAGAAAAAGCTGTTCTCTATCAAAACAGGGCTGCCAAGGGAGGGGAATGAACTTCTGGCCAGCTGGAAATTCTGACCAGCTGAGCTCAAAACTGTGGCTGTAACGGTAACAACTCTGTGAGTGGAAAATGCAAAAAGCAGTTCTAGGCTACTAACACAAACCTGTGGTTTATTGTTCCACACACTGGGTATGCATGGAAGCACAAAAGCACCCCTCTATAGAAGATAACTCCTGTTAACAGTTTTCACACATTGTCCAGGACTAACACAAGGGCTGCCATACAAGTTCTGCTGAGATGTGCATGATGACAGAACGTTGCATGCTATTCAGGACTATAAAATGCTTACTTTAAAAGGGCTTAAAAAAAAACAAAGCCAAACAAAGTCCTACAGGTAAATAAGGTGTGTACCAGCCGATTGCATACTGAGCACAGTGAGAGACAGTCATCATAAATGCAGCAAGCACAGAATCACCTATTTATGCCGTGCTCCTGACCTTGTGCATTTGATGACCTCTCTGGCTTCTACACCACAAGCACTCCAGAATCTCCCTCATCCTGAATTAGCAGCCAAGATTCACAGGAATTAAATATTAAATTGATTAATGCACAGAAAATTCTAGTATGTGCAATCATACCTGTGACACTGGTTGACCCTTAATTCCAGCTGTGGTGATGGTGATAATTTGCAGAATCTTGACTCCTAATCCTTCAAACTATTTTAAGTATATGGCTGTGGACCAAAATGTTGGGTGTAGCCTGCTGGGCATCTTACAAGTTTCCCTCAGTCTTATCCCCTGTCCTTTATTAGTCTGAATAATTTTGTGGCACTATTTCAGATCACCAATCTTTCACAGACTATTAATAGAAATAATAAACCATGGCTAACTCTAGCTCAGATTTATTGTTCAAGTTGATGCTTGTGATATACCATTGAAGAAAAAGACAGATGGAACACATCCATCTGGCAAAGTGTGTGAGTGAAGTGCCATGCATCAAAATAGTGAGCATATTTAAAGACATATGGTTTGGGTACGGTCATTAAAAGATGCACTCACAACTTTAGTTAGCCTACTTTGTCTCCAGCCTTCCAGCAGGCAAGCAAGAGTACCTAATTTCAGCTGCTCCCCCTCTCAGGGTCATCCATTCTAGCGCCACAATCTTTAAACGTACTCTAAAGAGATTAGCTTCCTCTGCCTAATGTTAGCCTTTGTGAAGAGCCTCGAAGTGTCATCCTCCAGCCTATTCAGTGAAAAAAGAGCTCTGCATTGGTGTTCACAACATAGACTTCCACATTGGGCAGATACTAGAAATTCATGCTTTTTTTTTCCTTCCTCAGGATGGTTTTGATCATCTGCTCAAAGAGCTATTGCAAAAAAAGGCATTTCATGGTGTCACTTCTTAACCATGTAGCTTTAACCTATTGCACCAAGAGAAATAAGGAACCATCTTCAGGTTTCTGAGAGATGTTTTCCTTCTACACAGTGAAAGAGTAAAATAAAAAATAAATTTGCTCTCAGAAATTGAGCAGTCTGGCTTAGCTGCTTTCAACTTCCACAAGAGAAGTGTGTGGCCTAGTCCAATGATTCTTTAACTTGTTAAATGCAACAAACACCACAGTAGCTCTTCGGAACTGGTTAATCAAGATAAGCAAAATTCCAGGGTATGAACAGTGTTTGAGTTCCATCACTACCAGCAGCTCCCATTACTGTTAAAATATCAGCTCATCACAAGAAAGCCCCCTGAATGGCTTCACAGATCATGTTGCCAGAGCAGTGGGATGTAACAGCAGCACAAAAAGGAGGTAGTCCATGTAAAGCAACAGAAATGCCTATGTGTGACTGCTAATTGCACCACCAGGTAGGATGTTATTTAAATATGCTACCATTTTAGCACAATTCCTACAGACATAGCATCATACCATGCTCTGGGTTTTCCACACATGCAGGTAGTGCTTTGTTGTATAATACTTGACATTTTCTGTTCAGCAGGGATAGGGCTTGAAAAGAAATAAGCTGCCATCAACTTGTTGGAAGAGTAACCTTAGGGGGTGGTGGCAGCAGGACAAGAGCAGTGGGATCTATAGCCAGCTCTCAGGGTGAGAAAGGTTATCTCAGCTTCCCGCGGGTAAAATTTCCTCCAGATTATTGACTGAGGAGGCTTTATTTTTAGACTAGCAAATACAATAATAGATACATACAAATTTTTTTCATATGCTTGCTGGAAATCAGGTGCATCTTTGTGCTCATGACTTCAGGTGCTCATCACCCAGGTTTCTGACTGCACGAAGTCCTCTGATATCCTCCCTTGTTGCTATGGGAAGACCTTGTTCCTACCCCACTGAACAACTGGTTTTGGAACCCCTTCTGTTATTATTTCTATCTACAGGTGTGACTTCACAGAGGATGAAAGGAAATACAATTCTGGCTCCTCACAGGACCAATTAGAGCCGTGTGGAGAAATGGCTGGAAAATGACATGGCCACACCAGTTTAACCCTGGGCCCGGTACTTGGAAAAAAAAATGTTGCAGTGGACATGCTTCCCATATCCCTTTTTCAGGACTGAGGAACTGTCATCCTGTTCACAGCTAAGTATTTTAAATTCCCTCTACAGGAACCAGAAATAAGAGGAGAGGCCCAGGTAAATTCCTCTGCCTTATGGGGACAGAAGAGCTCACAGTGAGCATCTGAAGATCCATCATTCATGGACAGAAGATAATCTGGTTTAGAATATGCTCACTACTATTATTACCCTCACTGGAGGGGGGGGTGGGGGCAGGGTGGGTGGACTAGATGACCTTTAAAGGTCCCTTCCAACCCAACTATTCTATGATTTTATGATTTTATATACTATTAGATATTTTTTATATATATGTTGAATTTTATTGCTATATTTTGTGAATTGCAGATACCTTTCTTTTTCTTCTTGGATGACATTTTACTCTTTACAGTGGCTTAGCTCTACACTGTGAATTATATCTCATTTAAAATCTCAAAATATATGGCACATATGTGACATGCATATTACAGTGTTCTCATATTGATGCGTTCCATCAGGAATGAAACTCAAATACAGAGCTTTCTGGAAGTAATAGAGTCAAGCTAAAGAAGACAAAAGTCAGCGTGGCTTTTAGAAGACGACAAAATGAAAATGTACTTCAGAGCAAGCTAGGAGCATGAGTCTTCCTAGAAATGACGCTAAGTCTTCAACTTATTTACACTGGTATAGTTCTGCAAAGTATATGGAGCTATCATTTGCTTCCAGTTTCTCAACTCTGGAGTTGCACGTTCCCAGTGCATCATGAGTTGTATAGCTTAAAAGTTAAGATTCTATAATTCTATATACATGCATATGCAGGAATGCAATGAGGAAGGCTAAGGCCTACTTGGAATTAACTCTGGTAAGGTATGTCAAGGACATCAAGAAAAGTTGCTCCAAGTACATCAGTAGCAAAAGGAAGATTAGGGAAAATGTGGGCCCACTGCTGAGTGAGGTGGGTGCCCTGGTGACTGAGGATACAGAGAAGGCAGAGTTACTGAATGCCGCCTTTGCTTCAGTCTCTACTGCTAAGGCTGGTCCTCAGGAATCCCAGTTCCTGGAAGTAAGAGAGAAATTCTGGAGGAAGGAAGACTCTCCACTGGTCAAGGAGGATTTAGTTAGATATCATTTAAGCAAACTGGACACCCACATATCCATGGACCTTGATAGGATGCACCTACAAGTGCCGAGGGATCTGGCAGATGTTATTGCTAAGTCATTCTCCATCATCTTTGAGAGGTCAAGGATAACAGAAGAGCTCCCTGAGGACTGGAGGAAAGCCAATGTCACTCTAGCCTTCAAAAAAGGTAAGAAGGAGGACCCAGGAAACTACAGGTCGGTAACTCTCACGTCCGTCCCTGGAAAGGTCCANGCAAACTGGACACCCACATATCCATGGACCTTGATAGGATGCACCTACAAGTGCCGAGGGATCTGGCAGATGTTATTGCTAAGTCATTCTCCATCATCTTTGAGAGGTCAAGGATAACAGAAGAGCTCCCTGAGGACTGGAGGAAAGCCAATGTCACTCTAGCCTTCAAAAAAGGTAAGAAGGAGGACCCAGGAAACTACAGGTCGGTAACTCTCACGTCCGTCCCTGGAAAGGTCCATCATTCTGGATGTCATCTCTAAGCATGTGGAGGAAAAGACAGTTATCAGGAGTGATCAACATGGATTCACCAAGGGGAAATCATGTTTGACCAACCTGATAGCCTTCTATGGTAGCCTGACTGGTTGGATAGATGAGGGGAGAGCAGTGGATATTGCCTACCTTGACTTCAGCAAGGCTTTCAACACTGTCTCCCATAACATTCTTATAGGTCAGCTTAGGAAGTGTGGGTTAGATGAGTGGCCAGTGAGATGTAGTGAGAAGTGGCTGAACAACAGAATTCAGAGGGTTGTGATCAGCAGCACAGTCTAGTTGGAGGCCTGTAGCTAGTGGAGTTCCCCAGGGGTCAATGCTGAGCCCAGTCTTGTTTAGCATCTTCATTAATGACCTTGATGAAGGGATGGAGTGTACCTTCAACAAGTTTGCTGGTGATATGAAACTAGGAGGAGTGACTGACACACAAGGCGGCTGTGTTGCCATTCAGCAAGACCTGCACAGACTGGAGAGTTGGGCAGGGGGAGCCTAATGAAGTGCAACACGGGCAAGTGTGGGGTCCTGCACCTAGGGAAGAATAGCCCCATGCACAAGCACAGGCTAGTTGTTGATGTGCTGGAAAGCTGGTCTGCAGAGTTCTGGTGGACAAGTTAACTATAAGCCAACAATGTGCCTGTCGGCCAAGAAGGCCAATAGTATTGGCCAATAGTATTGGCCTTCTGGAGTGCAATAAGAGGAGTGTGGTTGAGTGGGGTGATTCTCCCCCTCTGCTCTGCCTTAGTGAGGCCACATCTGGAGTATTGTGTCCGGTTCAAGAGAGAGAGGGAACTACTGGAGACAGTCCAGCAGAGGCTACAAAAACGATTAGGGGACTGAAGCATCTCTCTTGTGAGGAAAGGCTGGGAGACCTGGGTCTGTTTAGCCTCGAGAAGAGAAGATTGAGAGGGGATCTCATCAATGTTTATAATATCTGACGGGCAAGTTACAACAGGATGGGGACAGTCTCTTTTCAGTGGTGCCCAGTGACAAAAAAAGGTCAACAGGCATGAAGCAGAACACAGGAAGTTCCACCTAAATCTAAGGAAAAACTTCTTTACTGTGAGGGTGATGGAGCACTGGAACAGGTTTTCCAGAGAAGTTGAGGACTATCCTCTAGAGATATTCAAAACCCACCTAGATGTGATCCTGTGCAACCTGCTTTTGGTGAACCTGCTTTTGCAGGGGGGTTGGACCAGATGATCTCCAGAGGTTCCTTCAAACCCCTACCATTCTGGGATTCTGGGATATGAAAGAGTACTAGAGAGTACCAATGAAGACAAAAAAGGCCCAGCAATCTTTTGCTGGCAGCCTTCTCCTTTAGAATATTTTATTATATGTGAATCCTGCCTAAAACATGCACCAGCATTTCTCTTGAGCTGTTCCCCCCTTGACTTGCAGAATTTCTTTTCTATATGAACAGCTTACTGTTCACAAGCAAATTTAATTTACATATGCAAAACATTTCCTCCAAGCTAGCCAAACCCTAACAAATTCAATTTAGCTTCAAATTATCTATCTCGCTTATATCTTTACACCTCTAAATCTTGCTTCCCTCAGCCTCTCTAATTTAGTTACTTTTTAAAGTGAAAGTCTACATTCTTTACCTTTTAAAATAAAAAAGAAGCCCTCACTTTCCCAATGTATTCACTTTGGAGAGAGAACCAACATGAGCTTCACTGAAGAAGAGGCTGTTCAGAAAGTCAGGAGTTTTCTAAAACAGGGTTACCTTAATTACAGGTACTCCTAGAGCCATAATATCTGTAGAACGGACTTTTTGGTTTAACAGTAATGAAACTCCAAATCCAATTAGCCCGCTTTTGGACTGAAATAGCTCAGTGCTGATGATAATGCTAGTTCCCACTGAGCTGGGCCACTTGGTCATTGTTGGTGCAGGTCTGGCTTCTCCTCTCCTCTCATGAATGTAATCGTTCAAGAGATGTGAACTGGCTTGTAACCTTCAGGTTTTCTAATTTTACCTGCTATTACCGATTTTTAAAAATAGTCTAAGATCTTCTGTGCTATTTTATGGCAAGTATCAAAGGTTTCATTCAAAATTTAGAATGCAATCAGCATGTCCTAGTCTGCTGTGCAGGAGACGCTTTCCATAAGCCAGTATCGAGCATATACTTGGAGATCTGAAGAAATCCCTTTCAGTAGGACTGTTTGTCAGTACCTGTTTAGATATTTCATATATTAAATCAACTTTCAATTCATGGCCAGACTTTAATACCAGCGAGTCATTATTTAATGGCAAAACAACACTCCCATTGGGTACATTTCCTCAAAAGAGCATGCATTTTCTGAATATGGGTGCTTACCATTTCAAAACCACCAAAATAAAAACCTCCAGTGTGAAGAAGTATGTTTGTAATAAGCTTTGCTATTACCACGAAAACACCTCAGCAAATATTCTGTTCCACACCCTCTGAGGTAACACAGAGGGGCTGATACAGTCTCTGCTTTGTAGTACTTCAAGGACAAAACCTTGCAGTCAAAGGAAATAAAACAAAGAAGGGAATCATATGTCCAAGTTCCAGGCAAGAATAACTTTGAGTTGTCCAGAATGCAACATCTTTTGCTCTAGACATGAGAACTATCCGTAACACATGCTTTCTGCAAACACGACCTTCCCTTTCCCCAGAAATTTTCTGCTTCTCTCCCATGTCAGTCCTAGGGCCCACGAGGCATGCTCAAGCAGCAATTAGATCCAATTCCAATCGACTATTTTTCTCCTTTTTCTCTTTCTTTGGAGACAGTCTTCACACAGATCAGTGAGTCACTCCTTCTCTGTGGCAGCAGAATCAGCAGAGCTGGCAGAGGGGAGGCAGCAGGTGCAGGCAGCAGGGGTGGAGAAGATGTGAGAGGCAAAGGCTGCCCCTTCCACCAGTAGTGCAGCTTCAGGGCCAGGTTACTCAGAGCTAACCTGGTTTCTTATCACCTGGCAGAGTGGCTGCTCTCCCCTCACACACCTGCCCCTCTTTGCTCCATCCACACAGGTCTGCTGGTGCAACTGCTTCTTCTGGCTCATGCCAACCTATACCTAGGATGTTAGCTGGGTTATGGTAAAGGAACACAAGTAACCTTGGGTACCAATGCTGTTGTTCTTTCTCACTCCTTCAAGAATGGGGATTCATAGGCCGACTTTTTCCTTTTCTCCATATCTGACACTAGACTATTTCATGCTTAAGCAAGCTTAGGTTTGTAGAGGGCTTCTAAGATATGATTCACCTGACCTGTTTCACAAATCTAGTATAAGATGAGATGAATCATGTCCTACAACTCCACAGACTGCAAAGGGATCTTGGGGACACTGACTCAGATTTAAACCTCTGCATTACAAACCTCAAAAACTAGGTGATTTGAATCCCAGCGTTCAGTTTCAATTAATAATGAACAGAGAACAAGAAAAAAAGAAAGAACTGGGAATGTGTGCAGATGACTCAGCGTTATTCAACATACTCAAGATCAGGAAAAAAGAGAGTGAGAACTTCCACGGGGATCTTGCCAGAGGCTCACAGATAGCTGGATAACACAAAGAAAATTTATGCTGGAAAAAGATAAGGAGTCTTGCAGGGAGTGTTTAAATTTCTTTTGTATTGTGAATGCCTCTGAAATAGCTGTGACTTCTCAACAAAAAAATGGAGATACCGTTGGACATTCTAATTCACAAACACATCCTTAGAGTAAGATAAGGTAAAGATAATTGTAGTGGCTGGGTTTGATGTCGCTATGTACACACATGCACATAACTGAGACTGAGCTTAAGCAAACTGCAAGACGTTATAATTTCCAAAATAATGACAGTATAGCTATGCATCCCAGGTGAGAATTGGCAGTTTTGCTCCTGCCCTATGAATCACACAGCTCTCACAGCTACTAATCTGATGCAAAGATCTTAGTAGCTAGCAAAGTAATAGGATGAAGAAGTGCAGAAGAATAAAATACCAAGAATAAAATCAGAGTCTCTTGATTGCTGCTTTGCAGGCTGCCCTATATGCTGGCTTTCACCTCTTTTCTCTTTTTACTTCTATACAATTAAGTATTTCTGATTATTTTTAGAGATGTATTCATATAAGAAAATGTTTTGCTTTTTTTCTTTGAAGTGGATTAATCTTTAGGAAACTTTAGATTTTCCCCGCCTACCCCAGTCCTGTTTGCTATTTGCTATTCTTCTCATCTCATCTCCCTTGTTGGTCCTCTAGAACTTTTAACATGATCAGTTTAATGTAGTGTCCCTATTCAGTGATGGGGCTTTAAAGCAATTATCTCTCATATCAATTTCCTGCTAGTACTGACCTGGAATTTCAGGTAACATAAGCCCAAGTCACTGAGCAAGAAGCCACAGGGTTCTTCTCCTCCATTCAATGCTTCTGATATTTTCATTCTTCTTGAAGGCAAATTGACTTTTGGACATCTGAGTAATTCTTGCTCTTAGGAATGTGCATTCTGTGTATTCTTCAGTATCAGCTCATGCTGATAAGCATTTTCATTAGACAGTTTGTGGAAAATCTTCCTTTCATTACAAAAAATATCCCTGTGAAGGCTATGTCTGGTTGGAAAGGGTATACTCTCATGTGGGGACTAATTAGGAAAAAAACAGATATTTTTAACAGCATAAAACCCCTTTTTTCAAGAAAAACAAAACTTTTTTTTTTTTTTTCTAAAGGTATAGCTTAAAGAAGGTACCAGGTGAACAAAAAATGGATACTTAAGTCTTTCTCCTGTTCAAAAAATCTGGCTTGTGCATGACAGTCTTTGCCACTGCCTTTTACACCAGCTCCAAAGAAAGGACTACCTCTACAGGTAAGTATTTACACTCCCATTCAATCTTTAGACTTCTTGGAGGTATTTTCATCAGCTAAACTAATTTTTAAAAAGTGCTGGCAAGATACTTCTCCAGGTCTGGATTTCTCACCTGCAGAAGGGGTACAAGATATGGAGCAAGCTGTCAGTTGTACTACAGTGACAGCAGCCAAGCTTGTTGAAATGGTGAAAAGAGATGTATAGCATTGTTAAATGTATAACAAGTAAATGAATCTATTTCTGTGCAGATGTGCTTTCTAGTCAGTGGGGAGGAAATAAGCAGTATGTAGAAGGGTCTGCTTTTTTTGAGGCAATAGTGACAGCACACCCTTCAGGGACAAGTCTTTAAGAAGAGGGAGGGAGAAAAAAAAAGATTCTCCTTAGTTTGCTTATATATGAGTATAACTCAAAGTAGATAAACTGGATTTTTTTCCCATTCTCATACCCAAGAAAAGCTTAGAACAACAAACCTCTTTTAAATTTTGCATCCTCTCCAGGGAATTAATAATGTATGAAATTATTCTTCCTACACTTTCTGATGTATTATAGGCATTTGGTTAATGAAGAAGCCAGGAATTCTCCTCACCATAGTACCCTATTTCTAATATGGTCCTAGCTGTGATCCCAAGACTGTGAAGAAGGGGAGTAGAGAACTGCAACTGGCAGGATACTGGATCTGAGGACTTAGGAAGGTTTTTCATTTCTGCTTAATGCCAAACTAGCATTTTTTTGGAAGATAACCCCTCACACACTGGGAAAGAAATCAGATAACTTTCATGCAATTGAGCATACTATTCCAGCAGACTACTTTTAACAGCAGGTCTGGATCTGAAAGCTACCTTTTGAATACATTTTGAGTTGCTGCAGAGCTCCAGATTAGCAGAGCTGCAACATCGAAAGGCTGTGATGCCAAATTTTGGTGCAGCATGCTGCAACATATAAAAAACACACTGCCTGTTTTTAGCAGATTCTCATCCACCATAGTGCCTCCTTAAGTCTATGTTTAGGGCTCAGCTCAACTTACACCTGTAGAGTGCTGAATCTGGCCTTCGATGACGTGGCATGCATTGTACAACCCACCGCAGCGGTGGGTAGGGTGGTAAGTCCCCTTATCGCCTCCTCTCCTTCATCTGGGAAAGAGCAGCACAGATGATTTTCCTGGCACCCGCCTGGGAAAAAAATGTCAGCTCTGCCTTGGGGAAAGGGGAGAACAGGGCTGCAGAGAGACTCAGAGCGACCACCCAGCCTCAGCATCCTGCACCGGCACAGGGGCCATGTGCTTCATCTAGTTACTTTATAGAAGTAACATGGGTCTCCTCAACCACTCTTTTTGGGGCCAAAGTAAATTTGGTGGCCTATGTATACAGCTCTGGAACAACACATTTTTAATGGGCAGGTAGAGTGCTAATTTAGGGGTAAATTATATATTTGGGTTAGCAGCTTGGCTGCTTTGTTGTTCAGTTCTTTCTAACTACTTGGATAGCAGCCATCAATGCTCTGTGATTTATCTCCATTTAATTTTTCCACTTTTTCAGACCCTTGGCTGTTGGTAATTCAATTTCTGGCAACTGCAGACCTTCATTCCCTATTATAAGTTATACCCCAAGGCAGACATACTGCCATCTGCACTGTAACGGTGGTGGTAGCTAGTGGATGCGAAAAGGCAAATGTCCAGATGCCACTTGGGCTCTGAAACAGCTTTAATATACAAATGATTTGATCAGAAACACCGCCTGAATCCAAATATCAGCTTCTCAGAATTATTAGAGTAGTCTCCTAAGGGATCTCTCCACCCCGTACTCGACTTCTGCATATTTCTTGTCCCAACAGCTTTAATGAATGAAGAAAACTAAGTATTTTCCTTTGCCCAGCCTCCAAAATCATCAAAGGAGGAACTAATCCCCATGCAGTCATCCTTCATACACACTTGCTTCTTTTCCTTCATTTTCCCTTATCCTCTCCCCCAAGCTTCACACTCTCCAGAAGAAATCTTCGTTAAGGAAGAAAGCAAACAATCAACATCTGCTTTCCTGAGAAATATGTCCTGTTCCCAGCTGCTGGCAGCAGCTCTCCACAGGCTGCAGGCACAGTGCAGTGGCACAAGGTGCTGCTGCATGTAAGAGCTGGGAGGCATCACCCCCTCCCCAGCGAGACTGGGGATGATACAAATCATCTTGACCTGAATTAAGGAAGGATGATTATATTATAGGCAGAAATTACTCCAAAATCTTTCTAAAAAATCTTAGCAAGGATACAGTCTACAGACAGTGGAATGGAAAGAACACATGGGAAAGGTTGAAGTACAGCTATAGTTGTAGCGCAGGGCTCTGGGCAAGAAGAGGGAGCCTCACCCCACGCTGGGTGTTACACAGATCAGCACCAGCATAGCCCATCTTTCTGACCTGTATGACACAGGGCCTGACCCTATAGTTACTCATTCCCAAGCTGAACCTGTAATTTCTTGATGAGCTACAGCACAGCTTGATGAGCTACTAGCTGAGGGAAGCTAGGAAGAAACAAGGATGCTACTTCTTCTCCATTGGGCTAGTTACCTTGAGATGTGGCAAACCTGTGTGGCCACAATTGCATCTTCCTGTCATCTGATGAGAAAGGAGGACAACAGTACTTATCTTACATGATAACCACGGGGCCGAAGAGTTGTTCACAACAACACTGAAGAATGTCTTTGTTCCTTTCTATGTCTCCTTGGATAAATATTTAGATTTATAAACTGCAAATGTATTGGTATTTATTTCCAAAGCAGAGATCCATCTGATATTTTCTAGGCAGAGTTTTATCTCTCTCTACCTAAACGGCTCAGTATCTGTCTAATAACAGACCTTCAAAGTTTTTTGGACTTCACAGTGAGAAAGTTGTAATTTTTTGATAGGAGCTATCTATAATACACATCCAAACAGTCTGTGTGGATGACTTCCCACAGTATTCAGCCTTCATTCCTGTTGTAAAATTACCTTTCCAAAGAGAAAGAGGTGAAGCAGAAAGACTTCAGACTCACTAACACACATTCTTTATTAAGCTGTTCTGAAAATCATTAAGAAAAAGGTAAATCGATTACAAATATTTCCTGTTCCTATTTTGGAAACAACTGCATTCTTGTTCACTGAAGACATCTCTTTGCTGTTGCCATCACTATAAGTCAGTGAGGAGGTAAGGGAAGCCCAAGCCAGAGAGAACAGAGAACAATTTAAGACATTTGGGCAACCTGGAATGTAGTTTTGCTGAAGGGCAATATTAACTTTCCACATAATTTTGTTTTTGTGGAATAAAGGACTTGTTACTGCTTGGGAATGCTTTTTAGGAGATTTAAATTTCTAACAGAAAACAAATCCTTTAAGATGCTTGGCTTGCATTGTTCCAAATTACTACATTCTTTAATCAACCCAGTTTTGATCATAAATCTTTTAAGATATATTTTCTTAACATAGGTAGAAGTTACATTGTCTCTGCATAAGCTGTGACTCCCAGCTGTGATTTTATACTACTTTAATATAGGACTGTTTTCAAAACTGTCTCAAAAAAACTATGTACATCAGCAAATATTTTCAAAAATTTGTTTGTATGTTTCCCAGAATTACCAGTGCTGACATCTATTTTATCACTGGCAACCATGGCTACAATATCCAGCCAAAAATTTTTTTACCTCAGTTGGAGTGAGCAGCAGCCATCAAAAGGCAAAGAGTGTGTCAAGGTATGTGAGTGACCGCTGATGACATTTCAGAAGTTACAGATTATGTTCCATCCATGAAGCTGAGTAAAACGCAGTTGTACTCCATGCTCAGACCAGGAAGTTGTTCCACAATCTTGGAATTGGATTGATACAGTTAGTTTGCCCACAGCAAGAGCAGTTTCTTACTTCCTTTTGCCCTTGGTTTCCTGACTACTATGCTTTGTGGTTGAAGTGAATCCAGTCTTAAGAGGGGCCTGTTTATGCTGCTCCTTTTTTTTTCCTGGGAGTAGGGTCGTGGTGTGTTTTGTGTAATACCTGGGAGGACAGCTCAGCCTGAAGCAGAAACCCAGGGCAACATCTTTCCTCCTCTGTGTCACTTCTCTGTTTCCTGCTACTGCAGTCACATACTTGTGTTCTTTCAGTCCCTCTTTACACATTTCTCTTTCCAACAGAATTCTGTCTCTGGAACTTTTCAATAAAAGGAGGGGGAAAAGGATGTGTCTGTTACTTGCAAAACAGATACTCCTGTTACACTGTGGTCAGCTTGTGACAAAGCCAGCTATTAGTAAGTCAGAAGCCAAGAATGTTTAGGGATATTCTTTGTAAAAAAAAAACCAAACCAAAAACCAAAACCCAAGAAAAAGTGGTATTAATTCTGTAGCACACCAGCATACCCTAGGTAAAAAATCTTGAACATTAAAATGCTCTGCAAAAGCACCAGCAAGATGGAAGAAGGAAGCTTTAATTTGGAATGAAAATCCAGTGGCTTAATACAAGGTTCTATCACAGCTCCAAAATCAAATGCAGGTCAAACGTCATAGCTGGTTTAGTGGAACCTTAAAAGTACACTGGATTATACATACATATTCCAACTTAATTTCTTTGGGATACAAATCAGTAGGAAAAAGGTTTTTAAAATGTACTTTCCTCAGCATCTCTCAACTTCTTCTAGAAACAGCAGGAAAAGCTCTAATATTGTCCAGGTAAGCAAAAATTATCACTTTCACATTTTGAGCAGATCTCACTCCTTTCAAACACTCAGAAAGAAAAACCCAGACTGCAGAGCCTTGTAAGACACAATTAGAGAAAAGCCACTAGTCATGAAAAACCCTGACCTAAGTATGCAGGTGAATCAGGAAAGATTGCCATGCAATATGGCTTATATGTTTAAAACATCACAAGATTAGAAGAGCCATAGAAAAAGGTGTGATTCTTTTCTACAAATAGGGAGATGCCCGTAGGCCCTTACTGCAGTTACAGTTTAGTGCGATCCCTTTGAAGAAAAAGGATGAGCTATCATGTGTGAGAACATCAAAGTAGGCAAACAACTGCACATTAGTGTGGCAAATGCTACAACTTTCAGTTATCTGTTCACGGCTCTGCATTTCTGCAAGGCAATGTGGATAGCGTACTGATGTATACAGGGATGGCCCAGCCAGTACAAATACTTGGTCTGTGATGATAACAAATGGTAAGACTATCAGATTCACAATAAAACATGGAACTGAAAATTTTCTAATTCAGAGTTCATATCACACTGCCCGATCTACCTGAAAAGGATGCGGTGGGAAAAACTGCTATGAATTTTGAAAAAACATTAAAAAATCAACAGACCATGCAAAAGACATTGTTGTAATCTATGAGCTATTTCCTGGCCACTTATCACATTTATTCCAGCAGTCTCTGTCCTCGAGCCATTAAAATGTAGCATTAGTTGGGGGAAGTATTCAGTGCTATTTGAGTGTTTGAAAGCTGCTTGAACCCACGGTTTCAAACAATTTTGTAAGCAAAATTGCTAGAGTTTATCAAGAAGGGTAAAAGACAGCAAAATAATTATATACATTTGTAATTAATTCTTTCTCTATTGAAATGCAAAAATTGATCTGTGACAAGTAATTATTAAGAACTCTTAAGAGTGAAATACAATGGCAATTTTCTAAATTGATTTAATGGTTGGCTTACTTTAATTAGTGGTAAATTATTTATTGCAAGTTCTTTAATCACTTTCTATTTACACAAGAGAGCCCCAATCTTGGTTGAGCTATAGAAATCACTGCAATAATGAACAATAAAAGATGTTACCTAATCCTAATGGTTTTGTCTGGGTTTGTGGAAGAGAAAGCAAAAGAGCTGGAAGACTGATTTTTATTTTACTGTGTAAGGTTACATACAAGTAGCCTATCTGCACTTAAAGTTAGGAAGCATAGAGTAAGCAGGTCATCAGAAATCATGGGTATATCCAAATGCCCCATGTCACATCCTTTCATAAACTTAACGGTTTCTACTTTAGAAGTACTTCTTTTCTCCTGTGGGAAGCCTGATCCATAATCTCGCTTCCCCACTTTTCTCAGTTGTGGGAAACTTTTTCTAACTTCTGGCCTAAACCTATTCATGGCTAGTTTATATCTCATTGGCTTTGTAAATTTTCTTTTACAGTAATATATTTATACTGGTTTTATTATTTGCCCAATTGATATATATACAGGCAGCAAAGCTATCCCCTCTCACGTTCAATTATTTTTGGATGAAAACAGCAAAGTTCATTTACTATTTTTTTGTTAAAGCAGACTCTCTACCTCAGAAAGCCTTCTCTATTTTAGCTTTCATTCACTTTTGTTGAGCACGCAGAGACAGATAGTACCATGTATTTTAAATGGAATTCAACTTAAGTTGGTATTAGAATAATAGAATCATAGAATGTTAGGGGTTGGAAGGGACCTCTGGAGATCATCAGGTCCAACCCCCCTGCCAAGCAGGACCATAGAATCTAGGGCAAGTTACACAGGAACGCATCCAGA
>VZZY01024072.1:10300-20725 GCA_013400335.1 Eurystomus gularis | reverse complement strand
AGGAGGACCTCCCTCGATCTGCTGGACACACTCTTCTTAATGCACCCCAGGATACCACTGACTTTCTTGGCCACAAGGGCACATTGCTGTCCCATGGATAACTTGTCTACCAGGACTCCAAGGTCCTTCTCCACGGAGCTGCTGTCTAGCAGATCACCTCCCAGTCTGTACTGGTGCATTTTGTTACTCCTTCCCAGGTGCAGGACTCTGCACTTATTCTCATTGAACCTCATTAGGTTCCTCTTTGCCCAGCTCTCCAGTCTGTCCAAATCCTGCTGAATGGCCACACAGCTTTCAGGTGCATCAGCCAAACCTCCCAGTTTCATATCATCAGCAAACTTGCTGAGAAGACATTCTGTCCCTTCATCGAGGTCGTTGATGAAGATGTTGAACAGGACTGGACCCAGCACTGATCCCTGGGGGACTCCACTAGTTACAGGTCTCCAGCTGGACTTGGCACCATTGATTGCCACTCTTTGGGCTCTATCGTGTAGCCAGTTCTTAATCCATCTCACTGTCTGTTCTTCTACCTCACACTTCCTGATATTTCCTTATTTCTTTTGGGTATACACCATCAAAAGACATCTTAGGATCATTTATCTTGTTCACAAACTTATGAAAGCCTAAGCTGTGACAGCAGTGGCTTATCTCTGCACCTTTAGTCATCATCATAACACTGAATCCACTGATGTCCTCCTTTTCCTCAGTTATATTTAAGAGATGAGTTTTGAGTTTATAGTTGAAAACTTATTTTATGTTATGGCTCAGGGAAGCCTTTTGTAACCAGACAGACAAAAAGCATCTTGGTATTAACAGTTTGCAGCTTATTAGCACAGCATACTTCTGCTGAACTTCGCTGCACCACACAGAGCTTCATTAGAGATTATTAAAATTTAATATCAAAATGTTCAACTAAGCCACACTGGAAAATCTGCCATTAAAATTCTTTTAGGTCTCATGATACCAATCCAGGGAAAAATCAACCATGACAAGCTTGGAGAAGTTCTCATTTAAATAATGCTCTTTGCCCTCCATACAGGGCGTGTAGAAAAAGCCACCACCAAACATCGTAGCAACTTTTTAATATAGGAAACAAAATGGGAGAGCAGAAGAAAGGACAGGACTTTGAGGTAAAGGTTGCTGATCTCACAAAATGGAAAAAAAAACCCCAAAGATAAAATATGTAAAGAATGAAAAAGAAAATACATGGCAAGCTATAGTCATGCAAGGAATAGAATAGAAATGCTTCAGTGGCCATGAGGAACCATGAGAATACCATGAGAAAAGATAAACAAAAGGACCCCATGAGGTTTTGGGTGGGATTTTTTTCATCTGGATTTGTGTGCAATAGAGTTTTCTTTTTTCTTTTTTTTCTTTTTTTTTTTACTGGTAATAAATTATTTTTAAACTTCTTTCAAGTTTAGTCATGCAGTAACATGTAAATGGTACCTAGCTCTTGGAGGGCTGCACCTCAATTTTTGACTTGCATTCTAACCAGAAGAATCAAAGTGCTCCAAATGCACCATCCCAGCCACAACCAGCACATTGTGGATCTGTAGCTGCGCTGGCCTAACCAAGTTCCTGGCAGCAAACTCCAGTCCCGGAGCTACAAGCCATGAGAATAAACCCTCCCGATTGCAAACTTCTTTAACATCTGATAGTATTCCTGCCTTCCTGTTTGACAAACCATGTTAACACAAGCCTTTATTATATTTCTACATACTTTTTGTACTTCCTTTGCCATTATCATACACTGTCTTACCAATGTATATGTCCTATCACATTTTCCATTGATCCATCATATCTCTTTTGACTTACGATTTTTTTTTTCTAGTGTCCTATCACATCCTCCTCTACCACACTCTCTGTTACGATGGGAGAATGAATTGGCGATTTAAAGCTTCTTTGCTTATTCCTTCACATTTTGCACCTATCACTAAAAGCAACATTTATTTCCAATGTTCAGATAGTTCCTGCACTGCTTGGTTTTACCCGCAGTGGGTATTTGAAATCCATCTGCCTATGACTGATGGCTACATCTGCACCAACCAGTTCCTAGCTTGTGTCCTGCTTCCTAGAGTTACTTATGGAGCCAGATGACCATCTTGCTATACATTCCTTCTCCAGGATCTTCCAGACCTAGGTGATCTCACAGCAACCAGTGGAACATTAAAGAGGTCACTTCTATCCTACTGGACCTGGTGGGATAGACAAGCTTTCTCTGACACTCCCCACTTAAAGTACATGAGCCCAATCCTGACAACAGGATTCATTAGGTATCAGTTCCGTCACTTGTGAACATGTTCGTACTCTAGCATAATGCTTGTGATTTGAAAATGCAGGGCATGTTTAAGTGGATGAACAGCAAGTAGGTTGTGTGTGTTTCATGTTTTCTATTTTTCCCTTAATGAAATTCTGCTATGTTAGAAAGCACCTTAATGAAATGCATACAGGAAACAAGCAGAAGTTGCTTGAAAATTAGAGGTAATTATGCATTAAGTGCAAGTCTTGTATGGAATGGTCTGAACACTGTACTTATCACATTTATCATCAGAAGTTTAATGATAAAAACAAAGCAAAATGCTTTTTGTTCCTTCTTACAATTGTATAAAAGCATGATTTGGCTTATTAATATGTAGAAAGGCAGTAGGGTATTAGCATTTGGGTATTCTTTCTGTCTCCCACCTTAATTCATTTGGAGCACTTCCCCAACACACACAGTGTTGGTGAAGCTCTGTTCCTACTGAAATGAACAGATATTTTATCCCAAATATGGTGAAGATAAGAAAAATAGCAGGGAAATCTGAAAAAACTCCCCACTTTGCTCTCTAAAGATAAGCTCATAGCGCAAACCCTACGTATCCACCTTCAGTGCTTTGGAGAGGAATTTTCGTTTCCTGGTGACCAGAAAACAATGGTGGGCTCTTTCAACAGAAGTTCTAGAAGATGATCTTCCTTCACTGACTTTTTTTGATCACAATTTCTAGCAGTTATGTGGAATTAATGAGTACTACAATAGTAAACAAGTTACCCAGATTTACATTTATCAGAGTTATCTTGAAGAGTAGTAGCTAGCAATGTTACTGTTTCCTGTAAAAGTGACCCATAAAACTATCCTGGTCTTTCTTTCCTTATTCACATCATATCAGTTTTCTCAGAAACTCAGTGAGCTCGTTAATTTATCTTTCAGAACTAGAAATCCTTTCAGAAAGGTAGACTATTTTGATCTAAGCCTAGACTATGAAAAATCCATCTCTTCTGGAAATTTTTATTCCATTTATTTTACGTTTTATCACCCTTGTTATTAAAGCTGATTTCTCATTTGGCCTTGCCTGCCTTCAACTGAGGGACATAGGTCTGATAATACCTTCCCTACCCTGAGTTTTCAAATTTAGTTCCACTCTTCACAGAAGACCACACATCATAAAATCATCACCTTTATAACCAATAGAAATGCTATATTATGACCAGTGAGTTTTCAGCTCTCCCTAAAATATTCTGAAATGCTTTTGTTATGCCTTTTTTCCTCCCCTGTTGCTAATAGCCCTTTCGTTTTAGTACCTTTAGCCTTTTTTTCCCTTAAAATTTATGACAATAGACTACGTTATTCCTGGAAAAATCTACAGGGTCTGACAGAAACTGAACACAGATTTTTTGCCTGGGGTATAAACTGGCAAGATGCAAGTTGGCTCTGGTCTCAAATTTGATGTAGAGCTGTGCATAAGCAAATACACTTGGCAAATACTTGGGTAACACCTAACTTTCCCTCTAAGACACTTTCTCTAGTTGTTCAGTCATTTCCTTGATCCACCCTAACACTTATTGCAGTTTTTCCAATACCTTATGTGTGTGTATAGATACATGTATATACACACATAGGTATTTTGTTGCGTCAAATCTTATTTTCGGAGTGTCATTAAAGAGATATGTATGTTCACAGATAAGGGTTTGTTGTTCACTCTCTGGATTTCGCACACCACTGCACAAAGTATGCATTCTCAATTTCCTTAATTTTATGGTCATAATTTTTTTGATCTGGTTTTGTTTCAGGGTTGGGGGGGGTTTTGTTGTTTCGTTTGATTTTTTTTGTTGTTGTTTTTTTTTTTAAAAAGGGATTGATGCATAATATTAATGGGACTACACAGAAAAAGAGCTAAGGCAAGTTCTTGACTTGCCTACTTACTTCTGTGAGGCCTATGGGCTATCCCAATTTATTAACAGTGAAATTACTCTAATGCAAAGCAAGCAATTTAAAAGGTATGTAATTCTGGGGGGGTGAGATTTTTTTCTTTCTTTTCCACGCCAAACTGTAGCTCTGCCAAATGGAGCCACCTCCCTCTCCCCCCATAAGCCAGCCACTTCCAGCGAAATACCAGGAGAGACTATTTTCTAGCCAGTGCTTTGCATCAACACCATTCATGCAGCTAAGAAGCAGCTGACCAGATTTTTAGTGCGCTTTTCTGAGTAATGGGGCTTGGCACAGGATCAAGTATGAAGAAGACATGAAGTGACTGAAAAGGAGAGGAGGTGACAGGGATTCAAATGCCAAATAAACCAACATTAGCTGCTGTGGGGAGGTGTCTCAGAGAGCTGCAGCAAATTCCAGTATGGAGGACCTAGATGATACCTCCTTCTACACCTGGCCCAGTGAGGTTACAGACACTACTTACAGAATGCTTTCTCCCTGGGGCAGCTTCTGAGCCCCTACTGAAGTTGTCTGCTGCCTGCTCAGGCGCATGTGCCCACTGCGCTGCTCTGCACAGCTGCACCTCGCGCTGCCCACAAGCTCTCTGAATGCTGCGTGGGCCAAGCACTCTGCTTCTGCTGTGAAGGACTCTTTGCTGCTTGTGTCAGCAAGTAGCAAACACATCAGCAGTCTCCTTTGCCCTTCAGACACACAAACTGTGGAAGACCAACAGAGGCTGTAGTGCAATTCATATCAACGTCTTTTGGAAACACTGTGCTGTTAGAAAACTGAGCAAGAAACTTGTTTTCTAGGAAAATGAATCCTTGTTAGATGAAAACTACAAGGAAATAGCTATGAAAAATATGTCAGAGCTGTACTGTAGGGTTTAGTGGCATTTTCCTCATACTCATTACTGAAATTAATTCACAAGACTTGCCACAATATGCTGATAGGATATAGCTGTAATACTCTAAGCTGTTGTTAAGAATTCAAAACATGACAATCAAAACAGTTCTCTTTATATACGATTAGAACATTTATTTGCTTGTTCAATGCAAAATTAAGTAGTAGAAGCAACCAGGAGCTGGGAAGGCAGCCAAGCAATAAAATGGATTGATTGCTCAAATACATAAAAATCATATCCACAGCTTTCAAACATTCTCTCAAAAGCAGAAAATAATCTCTTCAAGGTTACTAAACAACCTGGTTAGACAGGGTGGCGAACCTGCTGTTAAACAGAAGACAAAGTTCATCTGTGAGGTGTAGCTAATACAATTACTGGTTGCTCAAAATAGCATGCACCTCCATAAATCTGTCTCTGTTTAAGCTAATTACCAGAAATTATTCAGCAATGCCATTTTTCTTGATTCTTCAATTCCATCAGATATACAGTTGTGTGTTGAAGAAAAACATACCAGTCATATAACTCATGTTTTTTTTTTCAGCAAAGATTCAGTCTCAGACTTCATTTTGATTTTCATAAGATTACAGATCACCATGGCATGTCAATTTTCTTTTGTTCTTACATTGCAAATCAACTATTAAAGGATCAGCTTTCAAATATATCCATGTCTCCTGCACTGCCATCATTCTCTCAAAGTTAACATTATCCAAACCAAGTATTCAACAAGGATTTATGGTAACAGCAGAGTATAAACTGCAGAAACGGAATCAAATTTGGTACAATCACAAGCGGACTTTCCAGTGAAAGGCTGGTATTTTCAATCTCTAGTTGTCATCAGAGGAATCAGAAGAACTATTTACAAAGTGGACAAATAGTATCTTACAGATAAAAATATTAGAATTAAGCAAATATTAACTGTTTTTCCACTGAAAGCAATCCCAACTAAGAAATCAAATTCTGTCTCAGAAAAATGGCTGAATATAACACTCTGCATTCCAGTCAGAGCCCAGTCAAAAAATGCTTCTTGTCCCCACTGGCTGCATCAAGGCCGCATTTGTGCATGCCAAATTCACGTTGCCCTTCATTATTATTACATGTGATAGCTTTAGTCAATGTGAAGGACCAGAATTCATGGCACACAGTATTCAGGGGGATTCTGTGTCTCTCTCTGATGGGAGCTATTGAAAATCCAAACCATAAAACTGCCTTTGTAGGCTCTGATCAAGAAAAAAATACTGCTGACAGGTCAAAAAAAGTTGTTGAAGTACTTTTCACAAGAGAAGTTGCTTATGAGACAAAAGGATGTTGTTCCCCAACCCATATGAATAAAATCTAACAAATATATGGCAATAAATATCTTCAAAGGTTTTCGTAAGTATTAACTAGACAAAATTAATTTCACTAAAACTTCTACTTGACTCTTAAGTGGCTGGTTAAACTAAACAGCCAAATAAACCTCCTACTTCAATGCTTAAACTAAAGAATGGTTTCTGAAATAGATTTGATCCACATTAATTACTTAGAATAATAAAGCATCATGAATTTTACCTACATATATTGAATGGACATTACTCAGCAATCTCTGAACTGTAGGAGTTGCAGTAGTCCTTTTGGTTTTCAAATTGTGGTTCAGTTTTCCATATCATTGTAATTACTGCAGCTGCACTGCTGCCAACAAAATCCTAGACTCAAAGCTCTTGGCTATGACAGCACATCCAAGTAATCACCATGGGATACTGGGCTAAACTCAAACAGGTTTCTTTTTTATGAGCTATATATATGAGCAAAAGCTAGAGCATGTTTAAACAAAGCAAATCAATTCAAGTCAAGCCTCCCTACTTAACAGATTCACACAGCTTATTAAGATGAGCAAACATGCCTTAATGAAGAACACCCATCTTCTAAATGAGAGAAATAAGGCCTTGGTTGTGCTATTTAGGCAGGGCAGGGCAGGGCATAGCCCCAGTTTCAAGCTGTCTCAGGGCTTGGAGAAGCAAATCCACCACAAAATGAGTTCACTGTGGGCTTTTCACTCCTCTGCCCGTTACTTTTAGTCCTACTTTGCTACCTAGTAGAGTTGTCGTGATTATCTGATGACTCCCCAGTGAGCACATCACTCTCTGCAGTACAGCTGAAGTCATGGCTATAGTGACTTCATGTTCAGCTGGGCTTTTAGAATGACAGGATGGCGTCTTTTGCTTCCCCTTCTAGAAAATCATCAAGTACTTCAGAAGCTCCTAAGACTAAACCAACACTGGCTCTAAATGAAGATTTAGAGTAATATCGTTAGTCAGTGGAAACTACCACAATTATTTCCTATAATGAAAACTCTTCCCTTCACATATTTTATTCCCAACCCAGTACAGCTTGGAGTAATTGTTAATGTAAGTTGGTCAACAACTGTGTCATCCTCAGACTGTCCCATCTCAGACACTACAGCCTTTTTCCATTGACTTGTCAGTTGTTGGAAACAACTGTAATGGCTCTAATTTGTCTGTGGCCACACTATGGCCTGTGAGTGGTGAATGCCACTTAATACTATAAAAGCTTTAAAAAATATATACTCAGACACACACACAAAAGTTCCAAACTGAGAAATATTACTCTCCTTAGATTATACCATACTTGGGTATGACTGTAGTCAGGGTATTCTGCATTACTTCTTTGTCAAGACATGTCTGGTCTGTTTTTCCTTTTATTTTTGTCCCAGTACTTGTGAGTATGGACAGCATATGTAATAGAACTGTAAAAATACTATCATTTTAATTTGTAGCACTTAGCAACCTCTTAACCATGGTAAATTTGTCCAGATTATTGACTAGAGCTAACTGGAAGGCTCAAATGCTCCAGAACAGTAATTGATTAGCTGTGAATTTCTTATTATGGGTACTGGGCATGGGTCTGTGATTCATATACACACAAACACATTGAATTCATAAATGAACTACTTAATTCATTATGTAAATTTTTACAGCTAGTTACAAAATACAGGCTAAGGAGTGTTACACTAAGGAGTGCTTCATATTCCAAGGGATTTTGATTGCTGTGAAAATGATTAAATATGAGACTAGTAACTAGATTTACCATTTACTGAAAAATTAAAAAGGAAAATATAGAAAAAGGAAAACAATTACTATACAACACTGTGGCTTCAAGCAGAATCAACTCAAAATTTCAAATAGAAAATCCAGTTTGCCTAGAGGTTTTCCTGTTTATCACCTTTTTTAAAACGGCCATCTGACATCATTTACTGTGCACAGTACATGTTGCAGTCATTCACAATCTCTCTCTGGTTTTCTCACCTCTCTGACCAAATAACCTGAAAACATACCATTATGTATGAAGATAATTCACATGGATAAAATGCAAATATAGAGTGGTATTGAATGACATTAGAAAGCTCACCAACATTACTGAACAGATTAAATTAGCATTTTTCCACAACATTAAGTCTCTGTCATGGAATGCAGCTCACAATGCCTTTCTCTATCTTTTATTCAAATTAACTCTAGGCTTTTCCTTGCTTTGTGGCTTTATCCTAATGGAGAATTATGATGGAGCAGTCAGTTGTTGCCCAGGTAATATCAATCATAGGATTCTTGAACCCCACCAGGCAATCAAAATATACATTGAAAATATAATGTGGTATCTGCCACATGAATGACTGGTTATATCATGCACAGAAATATTTTAATAGTTTCTTTATTTTCTTTTCCCCTCACCAGTCAAGAGATACTCTCTTGAGCTTCAGATACTTGTGGTTTTGTGGTTAGAGCAGTATTTCATCATTATCTACTACATATAATACATCCATAGGCCATGAAAAGAGAACTTTTCAGGTACACATCGGTTGAATTCTGCAACAAGCTGCAGAAGTGCTATGTATCATCTCAGGTTCAATCTATTTTATTGAAACAGACACGTTACAACATGGCACCGCACTATCTTCCAATTCAAGCATTTTAATACAGTCTTTAAACACAGTTGTTATCACTTGAATAGAATTGCCATGTTTTTCCTTTAGGCCTCCACCTTCAAGAAGATTTGAAGAAAAAAGTAACTTTGTCCTCACTGAGAGAAGTGTACCTCAGGAATCTCAATGCCATCTCTTAATGACATGATTCTTCTTGGCTGGAATTTTTTTCCTATTGTGACTTACATTTCATCTTCAGACAGGAAATTCTGTGCAATTTCTTTTATGACTTTGTGCAATATTAGCACCGTTAAAGAAATACAGGTTCGCAGGCAGAAGAATTCACTTATCTGTTTCCAGACATTTAACGGAAAACACAATCTTCCTTCTCATGAAAACGCGAAAGTTGGGTTATCACAGTTTGTTTTACATATTCCTTAGGTTGGATCTCCTCCACATTTCCATCTGTAGTGGTAGGAGTTCTTTCAGAAGTATTTCAATATGGTACACTTAATGCATCATATCTGAACTGCAGAGCTTGCATCTCTGGAACACTGGAATTCTTTCATAACGTAAAATTCAAGCTCTCACTATTATTTCATGGCATTACAATAATGTTTTATGGTGGGAAAAAAACCTAAATGAAAATCTCTACATTACAGATTTTCATTCTTTTCTATATTTTCAATGACATCAGGTACTACGCTGTTAGTACTGAGTTTCCATGAGTAAGCGCAGGAGACAAGTAGCCTGCATGATCAGAAGAATTTTCAAAGCAAAGTACAAACTAGTTCAGTATCATGTATATAACAGTCCTGCAGTGATGCATGTGGAGTTTGATGTTCCTTGTGCTGAAGTCAATAATTAAAAGTACATTTACTTCAGTGGGAGACTTTAGAGAAACAAAATGAAAAAAGGAAGGATAATGATCAAGACCATTGAAATCACAGAAATTGTACATATTGACCTAGACTAAGGCTAGGTAACATGACATGATGTAAGAAACTAAGGATTAAGGACAGAGAGAGTTGGATAGGAGGAGAAGATCAAGCAGGCAGATGGAAGAAAAGATCGCTGAAGGGAATTAACAGAGAATTTCTATCACAAAAGCTTAAAGTAGAGGCAAATATGATCGGAAACTTGGGGGAAAAAAGGTGATGGTGATTGTCAGTGATGGTGACGGCTTAGACAAGCTGAAAGCAAGATATAGCATAAGATTTGGAGACAACATTATATATATATAGCAGGTGAAACAAATAAGAAAAAAAATCCAAGAGAAGTTTTCTGTATCACCTAACATCTACGCAGAATACTTCTGTCTTAGATATCATGTTGAATTAAGCTTCTAGAATATCTGTAAATTTTTTAGATATAACTGCACCTCCTGAATGGAGCCAAATCAGATGGAAACTGATTAAAAAA
>VZZY01024072.1:0-10274 GCA_013400335.1 Eurystomus gularis | reverse complement strand
AAAGATAGGAAAAAAGATCATTTGGAAGAGCTTTTGGAACAAAGCCTCCTGCTGAAAGACATGAAACAGAGCATGGAGAAACATTTAGTAGCTAACGTTTCTGCAGGTTTCCAGTAGTCTATTTCAGAGCAGTCAAGATGTTTTGCCACTCTATCTCGTCAGTCAGTCGTGTGAGACTGAGAATGAGGAATTTGACCAACTGGAAGCATAACAAAAGACCAGCAGGAACTTTACCAACAACAACAAAAAATGAGATTAAAGGAGCTGAACAATTGAATTGCCTCCTTCAGAATTATAGCAGGGGAAGAAGAGCTGCTGGGAAGACAAGAAAAAAACAGAAGGTTTATATTCTAGCCCAGCAAGGACAGAGAAATCAAGAATGGTCTCAGACTAGTCTCCTATTAGGAAGTACCATGACATGTCTACTGCCCATGGTTTCATCTACAGTAAGCATCAACATTGTTCAATATACAGCATTTCCTTTAGGAAGGCAGAATAAAAGTATCTTTGTGCTAGAGAGAGAAGCATTAATAACTCGAGTGAGAATGGCATATATTGACATCTGCCTTGCAATGTCCTTTGGAGACTTGAAAAGTTGGAGTGTAATAAGGAAGCTGAAAGTTGGGAGTGAGAAGTAGCAAAATGAACTAGGAGATACGCAGAAGCAGCTAGAGGAAGCCACACAAGTGAAGGCAGTATGACTGCCCCACTAAGAGATAATGCACAAGATATAATTCAGTGACTATAAAGCAGAAACACATAGACTGCTTTAAATTTAAAATAAACAGCAAAGGAATTGCCTTTATTTGCACCTAAAATTCTGTGGGCTTATAGTTACTTTTCTATGGTACTTCTGCATTTTCCTGGAGCTCTAAGCCGGATTCTGCAGTGTCTGCAAGCACAATCAGTAGTTCTTGAAAGGTGCAATAGGAATGGGACTCAAATATCTACAACAATCACCTCCATTTTAGCTGCAGGTGATATTTTGAGAAAACAAAAGTGAGATAAAGTAGTGATTAGATCATTTAGAGAAAGTGAATTTGTATTTCACTTGGTGAAACCTATTTTCTTGATGTTGCCCGAAAGGGGAAGAAGGGGACTGAGTCAATGAGCAATTCTGTTTCCAGAACAAACTATTTCAAGTTTGTTTATATCCTTGATAGTACTGGAGAGGTAAATCATTAGTAAATGATATTTTGAAATATTACCTTGAAGCTTTAGGCATATCACAGAATCACAGAATCACAGAATTGTTATGGTTGGAAAGGACCTCCAGGGTCATCAAGTCCAACCTTCTCCTAGCATCACTCTAACCACTACACCACTACACCAAATCCTCTCTAACCATTACACCATATCCTCAAGCACTGCATCTATTCGTTCCTTAAACACCTCCAGGGATGGTGACTCCACCACCTCTCTGGGCAGTCCATTCCAGTGCCTAACTACCCTCTCAGTGAAGAATTTCTTCCTAATATCCAATCTAAACCTCCCCTGACGCAACTTGAGGCCATTTCCCCTCGTCCTATCATTACTAATTTGAGAGAAGAGACCAACACCAGCCTGGCTACAACCTCCTTTTAGGTAGTTGTAGAGGGCAATGAGGTCTCCTCTCAGTCTCCTCTTCTCTAGACTAAACAAACCCAGTTCCTTCAATCGCTCTATGTCCCAATAATCTGAGATGCAACCATTCAACTATCAAGGTGTTACTGATCCTGAGTAAGAACATTGATGTTTAATCAGAATACTTAAAATATACTTTAGTTTCAAACTGTACTGCTTTTACAAAACATATATTGCATTTAAAAGCAAAACCATACCTTTGATTAAACAATACCTTTCACTGATGTTAGTGGCAATTCTGGCGGCACTACAACACATTACTAAAAGAATTTGGTTAAATACAATGTACAGCACAACTAATAAAGAAAAGCCACCAGCACAGGTGCTCCTAAAAATATATCCAGCAAGGCAAATAAGAAATTTTATTTTGCTTTTAAGACTCCTCTGTAGATAATACAGTATATTGTGCATGCACTCTCCTACTGAAAATTTACTCTAATTTCAGCTTGTCTTTTTTGCTGAAATCTGAAGATTTGTCATTCACATTCAATCAGTTTACTCACATTTACTTTATGAAGAGAAAAGTGCTTCAAGTGATTTGGACATTGAGCACATAATTTTAAAGAGATAGAACACACTTCTTGAATTAACATTTCTCCTTTTTTCTACATACAAGAGAGCTACTGTCATAAATAAAGGGTATTCAAGGACCAAGTCATCGCTCATTTAATACTGTATTGGGAATATTTGATATTATTTATTAATTGAATCATTTAGTTATGTAAAAGGAATAAGGCATACATAGGCCATTCTTTGATCCACAGACCTTGTACACAATGCATGAGAGTTTTCTCCAAGGCTGAATTTTCAGGCTCCATGTTTTAGTAGAATAAGAGAAGGAAAGAAAGAAGCTAGAGGCATTTGAAGAGCATGACAGTTCAGAGAAATAATCTGCAGACCATCTATATGACACAGCTAGAATAAGTCCAGGAGTGTTCACCCAGCTGCAGCCTAAGGGATCTGCCATGCAGCCAGCTGCTGCTGCTATTTGACATCTGGGATCTGTAACTGGCGTTGAAAAGAAAAAAAAAAAAAGTGGGGGAAAAGAAGAGTTATGTGAGGTTAACAACAATGACAAATCCTGTCTTTCTCCTGCAACACTAAATGTATTTCTACAGAAAGAAATTGTATTGCAAACAAAAATGAAGATGGAGCCTCTGTGCACTGCATGGACACTGTGCACAAATGAAAGGTGAAATAAGCCCTGGCAAATGAGTGCAACGCAATGAAACCATCAGAGAAGCACATTAATATTGCCAAAAGCAGCACCCTGTGCCTATATCTGACCAGCTTTGTTACTTACTGCTCTGCTTGCAAAGATTACCGTAGCTAATTCATGCTGTGGGGATGAGAGTGCCTGGTTTTTAAGGCCGAGTCAGTGGTCTCAAGCATTATGCCAAGGGAATTGAATTCTCCACTTGCAGACAACCTCAGCCTGATTTCCCCTGCCTACTCACCAGTGTTTACTGAGCATGGAGAGAAGTGCAAGCCGCGAAGTGACTTGCCTGGTAGCATGCTATCGGCAGAGCTAGGGAAGATGAAACCAGCCTGCCAAGGAAATGCCCCTTGCATAAAAGCCTCGGTCCTCCTACCACACCAGGGACCAGGTGTTTGGCATCTACGTAGCAAAGCAAACTCATATTTTCTGGGTTTTGGTGTTTTGCAAATCTCTACGAAAAACAATAAAACTAGCTGTTAGTACTTCCAGATTATGGCACAAAGCTGCTGACAGGTTCCCTTTCTATGGCTTGTGCACTTCATCAAAGGTTGCTTTATATTTCTAAATAACTGCTTACCCTCATATGACCTCCTCTTCCTCTCATGACTGAGATATGAGTGATTCAGATATACCTGACACAAACTCCAAAAGCTTTACTAAGTGTAATTTTATAGAAGCAAGTTGCCTGCTTCTCTGAATTGGATCAGCAGTGTTTCCCCTTGTCAACCTGCAATGCTAGTGAAGCTTTGTACTGCCACAGCCATTCTCTGGGAGAGGGACCTTGCTGGGAAAAATCATGGACATAAAAGAGGCTTCTATGCCCCTGCACATGTTTCTGTGGCAGTTTCTATATTTACTTTTTTGGAGAACTAACTGTGGGCCAGATTTTGTCACTGCTATTCACAGTGAAGAGTATCTCACTGCACAAATAGTCCCAAGGGGCTATACTGAGGCAATCTGGATCATGCTGAAGAGCTCTTCCCACTGTGAGCGATTTATTTTTCTGTCTGGCTTAAAGATAGCTTCAGTTGAACTATTCATAGATGAAGGCAGTGTTCATGGTGGCAGCAGACTGTGACCTTTACATAGGAAGGAACGCTTCTCCAAAGGATCCTCTGCTTGTGGAAAGGGCATATGGCACATGGTAAGCTTGGAATATCTGCATGAAATAGGGTGTGAGGAAGGTAAGATACATCTGCGTTATGCTGATGCTGCTCATAGGCACCTTGCCAGCAAGTACAGACACACAAAGCACTGTGAAAATCTTTGTAGAACAGACAAAACTTACATTTCAGGCAATGAAGACACAACCACCAAACATAACATTTTGGAGCTTCAAGGCAGGTCTTAATTCCCAGATCATGTACTCTGGCACACTTATGCCAACCAACACCACAAAGAAAAGGTTCTCCACTGGCTTGTATAAGAAGACCCATGGGGAGCTAAAAGTGTTCACCAGAAAGAGAGAAGTATAAACTGCACTGTGTAATTTCAGTACGTCCAAGAAAAAAAATCCCAGAACCCACTGATTAGTTCCTGTTACAGAGATTTTAAAATGGCAAAGCTATAGAAAAATTCTGATAGGTCCTTATCTAAACCATTTACTCCAAAAATAGCACAACTGATTTCATGCCCTTTACTGTTTCTTTCAATGATCCAAATTCCCCCCCAATCCTGAAGTAAAAGAGAAACTATAAAAAGAAAAAAAATCTTAACATTACAAACATTAAGCCTGCCCTTCTGTGCCTATGATGACTAATGCTCATACTCTGGAGAATCCAGCAGTGTTACCATCAGAGACACCTACTAGCTCTCTTCTTGTGAATGATGGCTGTGTTTAGTTTGGGCTCAAATCCTGGCTAACGTGTCTGAGTCCTTACCAGTTTCACCTAGACCTGGAGGATAAAGAACTGCATGATGGCTAGCATGTAAGACACAGGAACTGTAGAACAGGAAAACTCTCTGGGTTTGGGGATGGGAAAGTTTACCTGGCTGGTTTTGAGTTGGGGCAGAGGGACTAGTAAATATAACCCTGAACCAGATGGTGGCCTTTCCCTTGTGGGTCCTCAAATATTCCACCCCAATGGGCTAAATGGATCAGCACACAGTATCAATGCCTTAAAAAGCATAAGGAGGGGAAGCTAAGCAGATTTCTTTTTGTTAGGGTTACCCATGGCTAATGGCTTTGCTGGACTAAAGCCAGCTATGATAACATACATATCTCCTGAGTTTGTCTAGAAGTGGTAGTTGCATTATTTGTCAAATTACTCTCTCCCTTATCCCATATTAAAAAAAAAAAAACAACAAAACAAAACCAAAAAGGAATATAAATGTTTTTTTATAACAAACAGACACAAAATGTTTTGCAGCAGGTCAAAATGTTTCAATATAAATCTTCCTGGGAGCCTTTAAACAGGTGTTTCACTAGTTTCAACACTTGTCCTCCTGGTAAAGGAATGAATTATGCATGGCAGCAAAGGAAGAGAAAGAAGGGAGGTGAACTTACAGAATCACAGAATCGTAGGGGTTGGAAGGGACCTCTGGAGATCTTCTAGCCCAACCCCCCTGCCAAAGCAGAGTCACCTAGAGCAGGTTGTACAGGAATGCATGTAGGCAGGTTCCAAAAGTCTCCAGGGAAGACTTGGTTAACTACAGCTGCCTAGATGTTAGCTGCCGAGTCCCAGCTAGTAATTTCTGCTGCTCTCCTTAAAACAGGTGTCTGAGGTGGAGAGAACTGCCTTTTAGATATGCCAGTCTCTCTCCTATCACCAGTGAAGGTGTTTAGGTGAAGTGCTTGGAGTCCCCTACTGTAGTGGTATGGCTCCCCTCTCACTCAAGGCCTGAGGAGATTCTCCCCCTTCCAGGGCCACATACCAACCTAGGATAAATCAGGCACAGATTGCAAAAGACAGCAGACCAGAAGGTTAAGGCACCTCCTCGGTGTGCTGGGCCCCTGCTTTCCCAAGCCTGGTACTGCTTTCCCTATCGCTTGGGAATCAATCACCTCCTGACAGCCTAGTACATCTGCACCTGGGTCATGGCCAACACAGAGGCAATATCAAAACTTTGAAATTCATCAAGTTCTGGGTCTGTGCAACTGGTAGAAAGTACCAGAATATTTTGACATGTGAGTTGGGCTGGAATGGAAAAATACCTGACAAAAGTCAATTATTTCAGACCCTATAAACAGTGATCCTAAAGTGGGACCCTTTGAGCTCTCCTGGATCACAGAGGGCTGTGTCCAGAATCTCTCCTGAGTGAGATGTCTCTCAGGCACAAACTGCGCGAAAACGCCAGGACGAAGTTGGACTCCTTGAGACCCAGTTATCATCTGCTGAGAATGCTGAAGCATTATGGGTAGTTAAACACAAGAAGGGGGAAATTTCAGCTATAGGCTAGCCTCTCTTTCATCCACCTCTCTACCTATCTATGTGTTTGAATGTATACACTTGCTTTCACAAGTGTGGCTGTCTATATATTCCACTAGATCCAAATAACTCTGCATGTTTGTATGTTTTGTGGTTATGCCTCTGCATACACATACATATACTTTGATTCAAGATACCTCATAGTAAGTTAGTGTGAATCTCATCATCATCACCTGTAGTTAAGTCACTGTTTTGACCATAACATATTCTACTGAATCGCCTTGTCAATTTTAAATTGGTTAATCATTAAGCGCTGCTCAAATTCAACCTTTCGATCTACCTCTCACCATTAATAAATCTTGAATTGCTTGATTGTTAAATCATAACAATGTCAAATATTTCTCCTGTCACACTAACCAACTTTCAAATGGCTGAGGTTGGCTAGGTGAGTCATGCAGTGCCAGGGAGTACCGGACAGGAGCAGAAGGACCCAGGTTCAAGCCCCTAACCTCATCCTTGCTGGCAGCATCAATTGCTGATTTCCTCATTTCTTTGTGGCATGCCAAAGGGCACTCCAAATTCCCCAGGACCAGGTGAATCTCATCTAACAGTGAGCTGCAGTAAATGCATGCAAGACCCAGCGACACAGAAGGAGCTGCTTTCAGCACAGTGGGTTGCTGCCCAAACTGAGCAGGAGGAGGGCTCATCTGGCCCATCCATTACTGCTGGTTCCCACAGCATTTCCCATCAGCTCACAGCCACCAGTAGTTTCAAGATGCTAACTGTCCAAGCTGTCACATACCTCAGCAATATTTCAGCAAGTGAGAAGACCACAAGTTACTCAACACAGTCCACAAAGGCTTTCTCAGTCACTGATTTTAAGCAATAGTGTAGATGAGGGTAGACAGCTTGAACCACAGTGTGCTCAGCATTAGCTATCCCAAAGCACTGTTTCTCATAAAGGAGATACCACACTGAGTAATGAAAGGCCCTGCATCTTTCAAGGAATAAAAATTGCATGACGTATGCTTGAGTTCCTTCCTCAGAAAAGGATCTGTTGCTAAGTCAAACAGATAGAGCCTGGGGGGGAGATCCCTGCTATCTGTCTTCTGATGTCTTGGGAACAAACATACCTAAAAGCTGTACCTGGATCATCTTGTTTATAGTCTTTACACCAGATGAGACAGGTTTTGATGCAGAAGGGTGGATGCCTTGTACAAACCTCCAGAATATATCTCTCCCTCTAGAACAACCTTGCTGGTTAATCATTAAGCCAGCTCTCGATATCTCCAGCTCTCATTACACTGAAATATGATCTTTCCCCCTTGAGCACCAACTGAAAATTTCAGAAAATCAAGGATCTTAATAATATCTCATTCAACATCTATTAGCTGTATTTTATCCTACCCTGTTTCCTGCAGATTAATTAAAAACCCACCCATGTTCCTAATGGGTTGGACTTGATGACACCTTCCAATTCAACTAATTTGGTGGGAACATGCTGTAGATTTCCCTAATTACCCAAAACTTAGTAGAACTTAGCCTTCCAGAGTATTCAGATTTCCTTCCTGCAAAAACAAAAGTGATGGTCAGCATTAATGTGTGCCTGCCTCACCTTGGTATGGGGTGAAGATGCCACCAGTCTGAAGCACCTCCTAGGTCAATTAGTTTACACACAGTTCTCAAAAGAAAAAAAAAAAAAGAGACAGATTATATTCAAAGCCTCAAAAAGACCATGTGGATATGTCACCCAAAGTCATGACATGGGCAGGTACTACATAACAGGCACCTTAACTGAGTATAAATATTTCTAAACAGGTCCAAAGCTTTTATCTGGGAGATAAAAGAACAACATGATTTTAAAATGGAAGTTAGGCATTTCAAAAAGCTGAAGTTAGGCCTGGCAACATCAAGCACACTTTTAATAGTAGCAACAAATAATGACTTAATAATGCATGTGATAGATTCTTCCCTAAATTGCATCAGACATAGTTCTGGGAGTGCTTCTTCTCTTCCCATAAAGGTCTGTTGACCACCTTATCTTACATCTCATTGGGTTCAACCTTTTCAGTACATTGGATTATTGTTTTTTTGCTCACAAACACTTCAAATGTATTAGTTTGCTTATAGTCTACATAAAAGTTGAAAGAAACAGTTCAAATAATGCATTTCTTATGAAACTATTTCACTGACACAACTGCATTTTTCTCCCACTCTTTGCTGGTGCCCATTGTTTCCCTCCTACACAGCTGTACCCATTGGTCTCTTATGCCACTTGTCTCTAAATTGCTCAATATCCTGTCATGATTTATCCCTACTCATTAGGTATTGATGAGTGGGAAAAGCAGCAAAAATGTAGCTAAATTCACGCTTCTGTCATTATATATTTTAACGCCTCACAGCTTATGTCTGATCTATTACTACTGCACAGTTTGAAAGGCTCAACTTAGAAACTACATTTGAGTCAAAAAAAACCCCATTACTTAGGTAAGTATCTACATTTTCCCCTCTGTGTGTGGCACTGGAGGGAGCATACATAAAGATGTAGCTCTAAAGCATGTCAAAACCTCTTATTTCCCATTTCCTCCAGACCCCTGTCCTTCAAAGTCTGTCTGCAGATTTGAAGGAAACAAGGCAGGGAAGAGCACGTTTTCTGGAGCTCAAGGTCTGCAAAGCTACCCCATGAAGAAGCGGCCATTGTTCAAGCATGGTAAAGACAGTAATATGCTTCAACATCTCAAGCAGGAGAGCTTATCCTACAGGTGGATCAAGGAGTCCAGGTGTTTGGAAAGCTGTCCCCTGCCTCCTCCAAGGATTCCAAAACCGCATACTATTTTTGGAGCTTTTTCAAACCACCTTGTTAAAACACCTGGGCTCTCTCAGCTCCTTTAGCTTGATATTGCCACAGGGGAGCATTACCTATTCCTTAAGCATGCCTTGATATAATTCACAAAAGTAAGTGATCAACGACAATGTAAGAGCCAGGCATTCTCAATTAAGATCATATCAGCTCAGAAACAAGAAATTTTTTTTATTCTTTTATCCCTGCCAATTCTTAATTAAAACAGGTAAGTAAATACAGATGACTGCTGGAATTGAATTTGGAAAGGCTGAAATTCCCAAAGACAAGCTGATATTGACATGCTACTGAAGAAAAAAAATATTATTCACTTTATGAATCTTTACTTTTTGCTTACATAAGAAGAGATTAATTTCTAGCCAAAATAAATCTTGATTTATATTTCTCCCTGAGTCTCTTAGTGAAATGAAGCTTTTAGATCTTTGCTGCAACAATAAATAGTACATTTGGAAAAAAAAAGGCTAAAGCACAAAGCATACACATGGATTCAGAGGCTGAACTTAAAAAGAGGCTGTAATTAAAAAGTCAAACCTTTACTCACCATTAGAAACTGTTCTTGTACTTCATCATACTCCTGTGATTTCTGAGACTTTCACAAAACGCACCAGGACACTGAAGTGACCTTTAAGTCAACAATTTAAATCACTCTTGTGACTGAATATGAATATTTATTATAAACTACTGTTTATTTAGCATACTAAAAAAGGTGAAGGGTCTGTGTTTATACAGTTAATGTGTCCAAAATAGCCAGCAGCACTCCAGCTGCAGTTGGCATTCCAGTCATCCTTCAGCTATTGCTAGCTCTCCCACCATTATTTCTTCTCAAAGCTTGGATCTGTTTCTTGAAACTCTCCTTTGTGAGATAAAAATCACATGTCCCATGAAAGCGCAACTCAAAAATTTTGCATATATCTAGCATTCTATGCTCACGCTGGTACCTGCATTTCTTTCAGTTCAATATATCTAGGTTGAAGACACATGTCCAGTATCCACAAATGCCTTTACAAAGCCTTTCAGATGTTCTTGTTGGCAACTCATGTTTTCCTGACTCCTTCTCTTTACTCTAACTAAAAGGAAAAAATAAATGTCCTAATATCCATCTTTTTCCTACATATTTCCTTACTGTATTCACTTAAAATTAGCTTCACTTTCCAGATGAGGTTTCTTATCAGTCAACACAGCGTTACAGAATCACAGAATCACA